>KI571913.1:434-10735 GCA_000500245.1 Cronartium ribicola 11-2
ACTGTAGTGGGTAAGATAAGTCTTAGGGACCCATGCCAATTCTTTGTATTGACATGATTTTTTGTTGACTGTAGTCAGTGAGTTATATCAAGTAGAGGTATTGGGTAATGTGGGGGTTAGGGAAAGGCTTGAACTGAGTGATTCTATTGGCTTGTTATGTTGGATGGGTGCAATCTTAAGATGGGTAAGACCAGTCTTGAGATCAGTTGTACAATGGGTAAGATTGGTCTTACATTGGGTAAGATCAGTCTTAGGATGGGTAAGATTGATCTTAGGATGGGTAAGATCAGTTTGGTATGGGTAATATCGGTCTGGGATGGGTAAGATTTGACTTAGGATGGATAAGATTGGTCTTAGGATAGGTAAGATTGGTCTGAAGACCAGTCTTAGGGCCTTGCTTCAGCTGAAGTTGTATTGGCCGAGAATGGGTGAATTTGAAGTGACCCAAAATCATTTGGATGGATGTGGATCACCTTGGAATGGTGTTTGTGATGATCGGAAAGCTTTTCTGGAGGTGAAAACCTTTTTCAAACTTGGTTGAGGGGCCAACTGGATCAGGCTGGACTGTGCTGCCGATCTGCACCAATCTTCTCAGTAAAAGACTGAGGATACTGTAATTAGTTTTCTTTGGTGTTTTACCGAAGGATCTGTATGAAACAGGAGCTCCACCCACAAAATGGCCATTTTCCCAGGGTTGATGAGTACGATGAAACCCCAAAGTACTTCTCTTGCCAGGAAAAGGCCATAGAAGACTTGGTTGGGCCTCCCCAATCACTGTTACTGGAAATCTCAATGTAACAGCCTCACTCAACTGCCATATTGTGTCCCACCCACAGAATGGCCATTTTGCCAGTGTTAATGAGTACAATGAAACCCCAAAGTACTGCTCTTGCCAGGAAAAGGGCATGGAAGACTTGGCTGGGCCTCCCCAATCACTGTTACAAGTGGAAATCCCAATATAACAGCCTGGCTCAACTTCCAGATTGTGTCCTCCACCCCTTCACAACACGGAGGAATTAGGTAGTGACGAATGATAGCTTTTGTGCTCCCCTTGTGATTTTGATCAATGACTTTATTTCAACTCAGCACATGTAAGACTCCAAACACCCACACCATCATGGGTCCAGAGGAAAACATTTCTGGGGAGAACTCTTTCCTTGAAAACATGCCGGAAATGGACAGTGAGAATTAACTTTGTTCACTTCTTGTAAACTGATCATATGCTATGTTCTGATGAATGATGTTGTTTAGACTTGGACTGCCAGGGCAACAAACACAGTAAAGTTTCACACACATCAACCATTTGCATTTGCCTAGAATTTCCCTTCACAGCCATGGAAATCAGCCAATATTCAAAAGGCAAGACCACCTTGTTAATGGGTCTTGGCCTAACTTCAAAAGGTGAAGTTGATTACTTCTTTTTGCAGGTACAATACTGATTACAGGGCTTTGTCTTCAGAACACAGAAGTGAATTCCCTGGGTATTCAAATGAATTCCCAAGCCAAGAGCCACAGCTGCCAATGCGAACAAGACATGAAGGGGATGTTGACTCATTTGGAGAGAAGGATCACAAAAGCCAAGGAAATAATGAAAGATTTACTTTGGGGTCCTTTCAACAGGGTTTAGGGACCTCATCCTAGCGGAATTTCAACCAACTGTTTTTGTCAAGTTCAATTTGAGTCAAGCATGTTTGTCTCAGATTCCTGCTAGGCTTGGGCAAGCAATCCATTGTTTTAAAAGAGCCAAGGTCAAGAGCAATCAGATACAATTTTGGGAGAAAATGCCAACTTTCCCCCCAACTTTGTACCTCCTGTGAGCTTACATGGAGTCAATAAAAACCTCCAAATCCTCAGTAAGAGGAAGTGTGTGATGTAATTGTTTTTATGTCTTATAGGACTACCTGAAGGAAAGGTTAAGAGTCAGAAATTTAGGAGAAGACATGTTCATGCTGGAAAGACTGACACTAGAAAGATGGTGGTAGAAGAAGTCACTGGGGGTTCTTTTTTAGTATGAGGAGCCTGTTAGCAAGGAAGGATGGATTATTAGTGCATCAACATTTTTCCACCTCCCTTAAAGCACTCAAGCTTGGCTCCTCAGTGTTATGAAAATTCAAATTCTCTTTCTTCTTCCTCTAGTTGAGTTTCTCAAATTCCCTCTGATTCACTTTTATCTCAATTTTCTTCTATCTCTTTTCTCTCTGATTTTGATGGAGTATTTAATGGCAAGTGTTTAGAAAATGAAGGTAAAGGTGGTGATAGAGGTCATAAGAGGAGGAATAAGAATGGTTTAAAGGAAAGTGTTGGGAAAGTAGTTAGTGAGGAGGAGCTAGTGGCTATGGGATATTTAGACAGAGGTATTAAGCATGAAGGAGCAGGAAAAGGTGTCTGAAGACTGGAGGAGTAGTGAATTTAGATGTCTTGCTTCAAAACAAGCCAGTGGCAAAGAAGGTAAGGCCAGTGAATAAAGCTATGCCTCAATATATTACTCCACCATTACAAAGACCACCTTTGTCTAGATGTCTGTATGATTGTCCCTTGTCTAAGAATCCACCAGAATTTGTAGAGACAGCAAAGTTTACAGAGGAAAGGTTAAAAATGGTGAATTTTGGTCCTTAAGATTGGTTAAGCAAGGAGGAGAGGAATTTAATGCTGGATGTAATTGTTAGGAGAGAGACTATTGCATTTGATGAGAGTGAAAGAGGATTTCCAAAGCATTCATGGGGTTCACCTTATAATATTCCTGTAGTAGACCATCAACCTTGGCAGAAGAGGCCAATTCCTATTCCTAAATCTATCAGAGATGATTACATAGAATTAGTAAGAGAAAGACTTAGAAATGGTTTATATGAGAAGTCCACCTCATCTTCTTCAAGTCCTGTGTTTTTTGTCTTGAAGGAAGATGGAAAGAAATTAAGGGTAGTACATGATCTTCAGGAATTAAATAAGTTACTATTAAGGCTTGTCAGGGGGGAGCTTCTATTAGGCTACCTCCTGGCTTTTGAAAGGCAATGCCAAGGGCAATTTAATGCCTTTGGTTCTTCAAAAATATACACTGGTGCACCCAAGTGTAGACTTCAGTTAGATGACCTCTAAAAAGAGGGTTTACTTACTCAGAAGAAGGCTTCAAATACCTCAGGGTGTATTCCCTGGAGGACAACCTGACTTATAGTTGGGCCAACAACTACCTGCAGAGGTTCTATCCCAAATATAGTAGTGGGGATGGTTAATCCTCCACTGGCTGCTTTCTATATTCCAGCTTTTAATTATTCTACTCCTTTGTGAGACTTCTATACACCAAGGGATCCCAGAATGAGATAGCTAATCTCCTGTGAGGTTGGTTTGAACCTTCAATGTTCACTCCTAATGAGTTTTACACTTATTGAGTAGATGTCTTTCTTATGGAAGATATCCTCAATGTGTGTAGTGCTCAATTTTAGAGTATGTTATAAACGTTAAGGAGAGGGCTCTCCTGCTGAGCAAGGAGGAAGGGTTTATATACCTTAATGTTTGCCCCTTCCCTCACTTTTGGTCTTTGGGTAGACTTGTGGTTCTCCTTATGTATGTTAGTACAGGATTACCTGGTCAGCTTGTGGTTGGTTACACTTGTAACAGGACTATGTATTGGCTCCTGTCATAAGTCTACTATGCTTATGACTCTTGAAACTGCGCCTGAGTTGTAGTTACTAGTGTTACATGTTTAAAGTCTTATATTACACTCTTCTATTTATATGTAATACTCATATTTCACATGATTACTATATGTAATCATGACATATACAGTCTGTGGGACTGCTGTGCAGTCCTCAGGGCTGACAAGGATGCTGCTTTACCACCTGCACCAGAAGAATTTGTAGAAGCTTTTTCAGGGAGGGCTTGTTATCAACTTGGGGATATGATGTGAGGGAGCTGTCATGGCAATCACGGCCTCTTACTACTTTTGAGACACCATTGGGAAGATTTCAACTTACTAGATTACCTCAGGGAGCTACTGTCAGTTGCAGTGCAACAAGCTCAGATGATGTGGATTTTACAAGATGAGATTCCTCAAAATGTTGGTATATTGATTGATGATGGTGGAATCAAAGGGCCAACCAGCAGGTAAAATGATTTGGTTTTGGAGGAAAACAGGGGTATTAGAAGGTTCATTTGGGAGTAGCTGTCACATTGGAAAGAGTATTGTTCAGGATTGAAGAAGCAGGCTTGACAATATCTGGAAAGATGTCAGCCCTGAGGACTGTGCAGCAGTCCCACAGGCTGTACACATACATGATTACATAGGGTAATCATGTGTAAGATATGTAATACATAGTGACACAAGTGTACTAACTACACCTCAGGCTCAGTATCAACAGTCATAAGGCTTAATACACTTATGACAGGAGCCTACACATAGGCCCTGTTTCAAGTGTAACCACCCACAAGTTGACCATGTGGCCCTGGAGTAACATCAGGTGAACCACAAGTTAACCCACATCCCAAAAGTGAGGGAGAGGGCAGGCAGCAGGCTATATAAACCCTTCCTCTCTGCTCATCAAAAGTCTCATCTACTAACTTGGACCACAACCACCTAAATTGCAGACTAGCACAGAATTGAGGATACTCTAATACAAGATCTCTGCTCAATTGTGCACAGTGCTCTAGGTATTTAGTAACTAAGGGACAAACACCATCAATTGGATCTGGTCATCCTTACTTGAGGATACCCTGTTGAGAAGGACTCATCAGGGTGTAGAGTTAAATTAACACCCATATAACTAAAAGAGAGGTTGATCTAGCACAACCCAAGTTCTATAGTTGAGGAGTTTGGATCTGGACTAGGTGTTTGCCCAACTACCAAAGTCAGCCATTCTCCAAAAGGGAAGGAAACCCTTTTAAATAAAACAATCAGTCCTTAAACCCTCTTTTCAGAGGTCAACTAGCTGCAAGTCTGTACTTCTTGAGTGTTCTCCTTGGGAGTTTGAGGCTTCTTAAGTCTCATCCTCACTATTAATAGTCAGGTGGGTGGCAATAAAGAAGCCCTCCCGTGAAAAAAGAAGTTTGCAGTATGTGTACCAGAATTAGAGATTGTTAGACATCTACTAGGTTATTATGGGAGGACTCTTAGTGAAAGGAAGAGGAAGAAGATTTAGACTTGGCCTGAACCTAAGGATATTACTGAAGTTAGAGGATTCTTGGGAGTATGTGTTTATGTAAGGATGTTTATTGAGGGATTTGCTGAGAAATCTGCTCCTTTGAGGAGGTTGACAAGGAAGGATGTAGAATGGGAGTGGGATGGTCAATGTCAGGCTGTTTTTGAGGAATTAAAAGAGATATTGTCTTAAAAGCTATTGATTATGGGGAAGATGCTGGTACAATTAGGTTGGCAGTGGATTCAAGCTACATAGCTGCTGGGGCTGTACTAACTCAGGAAGATGAAAGTGGTATGGATGGAACTTCTATTTATGAATCTCTTACTTTCTCTGCTGTGGAATCTAGATACTCTCAACCCAAGTTAGAATTAAGTGGAGTGGCTAAGATCCTTAAGAAGCTACAAGTCATTTTATGGGGGCAGCATTTTGAACTACAAGTACATGCTAAAGCTCTCATTCAAATGATACATTCTCCTGATTTACCCAATGCTCCAATGAATAGGTGTGTACATTTCATTCAACCCTTTTCTTTTGTTTTGTACATAAAGCAGGGAAGACTTTCACTATGCCAGATAGACTTTCAAGAAGGTCTAAAGGGGAGGACAGTGAAGATGAAGCTGAGGAATTTGATGAGAATAAGAAGTTTATCAAGGCTGTAGGTTGTGGAGAAATTAGGGGATATGTGTGAGCCACTTGCTTCTGTCTGGCAAGTGATCTCAGTGATGATCTAGAGAAAGGTGTGGGCACAATGGCCAAGGTGGGTAATGGGTTCTTATGCTGCTCAAATGCCCAGGAATCGTTCCTGAGGGCCAGATGAGTACTGATACTATCATCTAGTGAAGGAACTAGATGTCCACAGAATCAGTGGAGTTTCACACAGATCTTTTATACCCTGTGCTGTCTAGAAGCTAACACACTCAGCTTTTATCCTCTACCACCATGCTACAACACTCTTGAGAACCCTTCAGCAAGAGTGGAGCAGTTGGGTCAAGGAGGAAAGGTGCTAGTGATGAACCTTGAATGAACAATGAAATAAGAAAACTGGTGAAAACCAGTAAGGTCTACTAGACTACTTCAAGAAATCGCCAAGGTTAAGTGAATTAACCAGTGACTGAGGAATATCAGAAGAAGAAAGCCCAGAATATCCTAGAGAGGTATTCAGACTTTTGAGATTTATTTTTATGATGATTCAGAATAGGGGGAAGTGTCCAAGGAGGGTCATTTCCAAGGTGATGGCTTATGTGTAGGAGGCAGCAAACAACCCTTGTGATATGGTCTGGATTGCAATTGGAGACAGCAGAAACCATGTAAGAGTAAGGGTATTGGATCACTTTAACATGAAGCAGATTATAGAAACATCAACAGTCTGCTCCTCCTTTTATACTTTGAGCCTTCACTCTACCCTCTCTATGAGTTTATTTACTCAGTAGAAGGTATCTAGATCTAACCTTGTAGATGTAAATCTTTCAGTAGTAATGTATCATTACCATTATATTTTATTATCATGGGTTACAACAGGTTGTCTCATGTATAGCTCTTGAGACTGAGCTAGACTGAGCTATGAGGTGTTTAAGCTATAATTGTAATACATTTACAGTCCCATGGTACTTGTTGAGTACTCAGGGGCTGACAAGATGAACAGGCAGAAGAGTTAGGCGGGATGTGGGGCCAAGTTGGATTCTGGAAACACTTGCAAATTTATTTGGTTACTGGTGTTAGAAATGAAGCAGTTAGTGATAAAATGTTTAGAGCTATTAAAAAAAAAGTGGGTGGGCTTTATGTGGAACTTGGGAGGTTAGAGAAGAGGGCTACACCTCTGGGGTTGTTAGTAGTTAGTAATGAGGAATGGAAAGATTGGATATTGAATGAACTACATGAAAAGATGGGACATAAAGGGGTAGAAGAGACTTATAGGAAATTAATATTAAGATTTTGGTGGCCTAGTTTAAGGAAGCAGTTAATGCTAGTTAAAGCTTCAGTAACAGGTTGTGAACCTTGTCAGAACAGGAGCTCATTGACACCAAAATCATTGGGACATGCTACAGGAGAAAATATGTTATTTAGTAGGATTTCTATGGATGCAGTACACATAAAGGCTGGAGCTTATAAATACTTATTAATAGCTAGAGATGATTTAAGTGGTGCTGGCTAGAAGCAGTTGCTCTTACTAGTTTGAAGGCCATGAAGACTGCTGTATTTTTGAAGAAGGAGTGGATATATAGATATGGAGCTATTAGAGTGGTAACAGTAGATGGAGGCTCAGAGTTTAAAGATGAGTTAGCTGAAGCTGTAAGGAAAAGTAGGGCTAGGTTGAGGATTGTAACACCTTAAAATCCTCAAGGAGCAGGTTATGATAGAGAGGGGCCATAAGCCAATTAAGGATGCTCTAGTAAAGATGTGTGTCAAAGATCCCAAGAAGGGGAGAAATATTTTACCTTCAGTTTTATTTGCTGAAAGAGTTTCAAACAAGATGACTGACTAGTGGTGTGGCTGCTTATGAGATGGTGCTTGAGTCAGAGAGCTAGTTTCCCTGTAGACATAGGAGCAGCTACCTTCTTAGGTATTGATTGGGGTACAATAACTACTAGAACTGGTCAGTTGCTGAGGAAGGATGAGATGTTGGAAAAGGCTTATGAAACAATGATGAAGGTGAGGACGAGTAAGGTATTGGGACAAGAGGATGGCACAGAAGTTGAGGAAGCATCCATTGCAGGTTGGGGACTTAGTTTTAGTATACAATAGTAGGGGTATAAGAGAAGTTGAAGAACATGGTGATCCAATATCCATTCCTTATTCTTTTAACTATCTTCTCTACTGTAGCCAACAATTTATACCCATGCATCCCACTTAACTCCACCAAATCCTCCATCTAAACCTCCTAGTTAGTGATTCTAAAGTGAGTTTGCTGCCTTTGAGAAGTGAACTCCCCCAAAACCAATGTTATAAGACCCGAGTTGACTAAATAATGTTCTTAAATGCTTCATTTCATGAGATTCAGATCACTGTACCCACATCAGCAACACTATGACATCACCGCTTGAAATTTCAACTACCTAAGATACTATCCCAACTTTGACCAACTTCAAACCTTTGTGTCTTCTTTTCCTACTTATTTTTTTCCAAACTTGTTGATTCTATCCTTCCCAATTTGATCTCATCTACAAATTTCCTCTTTGCTTAACCTCAAAAACCCTACTCCAATATGTAGTATTTTTGTAATGGTGCAAACATTTTCAATATTGATGCTATGATAATGTCAGCCCTGAGCACCAAAATGCCATGGACTAACAAGCAAATTACAACTCATACTCAGGACCAAGAGTAACAACAAAGAAGTGAGCTTACCAACTGAGTATTATTCTTTCAGAAATGAATTCTACGTTCAAAATAACATATAGTCACTCTTTACACCTTTCACTGAAGAGGTCTAATTCATACTGTAACACATGTGTAAATATGTTACACTAATCAGAACACCTGTGACTGTCATGATGTAATAAGTGCAATATTATTGTAGAACTGGATTCTACGGATAAAGAAACCCATAGTCTTATTTTTGAGCTAAGCAATAACTGTAGTACTTCTCCAGGTATAATATAAACAAGATACCTCGAGTATGACAGCTAGAAAGCTTCACACTCGAGTAGCTAGTGTGCTTTTAGAGCTACAGTTGAAATAATGACATTTCTACTAATTAAACACATGAGTTACTTAGAGAAAGCATGATGAATTGTACTGTACTCCCATATTGACACTTGTACTACAGTATTATCACAAGTTTTCACAGTTTCTCGAGTAGAATTGATATTTACACATCATTATTAAACTGACAGGTGATCTAATCAATTCAATGAATGAACAGCTTCGCACACAAGAGCATTTCCCATGATCACTAGTAGAATCTGTCTGAAATAACACATTGTACAAGCAGTTGATCCATTAACTCCGGGTATTAACTACTGTTGAGTTTATTTGATTCAATGAACATTGAATCAACAGTACAATTGATAATCTAAGACTAAAAACAGATTGCAAGTTCTCCTTATATTGCAAGGATTAGTAGTAGAGTTGTCTGTTCCATTTCTAGATGTCTTATTTTGTGATCACCCTTTTTTTTAGTTATTTGATTGATTTCTTCATTGGTTTAAATCCCTAGATCTCTACCCATATCCAAATTCTTCTTAAATTTTGACAAATCCACCCTCTAGAAGTATAACAACAGTCAGTAGGATTTGTTAACCTTTTTTATATGTTATAGGCATGTTTCTGGATCAAGTTCTGACTGATTGAAAACTCTATCTCTACTTTCATCTTGGGTTAATGAATCCCTGCTGCACTGATTTGGTGTTTGCTTAATTCTCACCTAGAGTGATTGCCACAGCCAATAAGAGTCAGTGAAGAGAAATTCAATAATTCTTCATTTCTGTCAAAGCCTATTCAGATAACTTGACTGATTAACTAGTGAACATATTCACTTAGACAGCTAGCCCTAGATTTCATGGTTGTTACACCCTATCTTTTAGAGCTAGGCTGACAGATAAAATGAAACACCAATCAAATGAGCTGAATTTTCTTAACTTGGTACAGTTACATCTTTATATAAGCATTGTTGAGGGTTGTGAAGTTGTGAGGAATAAGAATCTCAGAGCTAATTTATACTCTTGTATAAGGGTTTATTTTTCTTCTTCTTATAAACCTGCTTCTGTGCATTAATACAAGTTATTTTATTATGTGATTTAGTCAGCTTTCTACTTTGTAACTACTAGGTTATCTCCCCTAATTAGAAAGTTGGAGTTTCTCATAATGATTGAAATTAGTTAAAATGTTGTTTTCTGCTATTTTCTACTAAGTATGCTCAATAATGATGTTATAATAGTGTATATGTGTGTTAAACAATCTACTTAGACCATTTTGGCGCACCACAATGTGCATGCACCTCAAGCTTAGAATCAGGTGGGGAGCTTGTGGTGATACATCACAGGGCCCCACTGTCTCAGTAAAGGATGTGGGTGTCACCTGCTCTCCACAGTATGTTCAATGGTGTTGTGTGCATAATTGGTAACTTTATTAATAAAAACTATTATAAGAACAGTTATTATAATTACAAATACATTATTAAGGGTATTGGTAGAGGTGGAATGCGTGATATTGGGGTTTTAAAGGTGGAAAAGT
>KI571942.1:2874-18025 GCA_000500245.1 Cronartium ribicola 11-2
TGAGGAAAACTTTGATCCTCAAAAAGAGCCTGCTGCGTATACAGTACAGAGAACTGTGTACTGTAGCCGATGCTCAAATTTGAAACAAGTGTCAATGAGAGTCAGTCAGTTCAGTTCATCAATGGGAACTTTGATGGGGACCAAAGGTGAACTATGAAAGTGGTGGTTGGATTGAACCAGAGTAGCTCTCTCTGTCTGACTACCCACTTTTTTTGCATTCATCCCATCTTAAAAACTCAAAAAATGGCTATGATATATGATAATCCATCAAATCTAAGTTCAAATCCCTCAATACAATTAAACACCTGGTTTGAAGTTTGAGATTACAGTATGGATTACTGTAATCCGCAGTCGGTGTTGGGCAAAATCAAGGACCTATGTTTTCCTCATTAGGAAAACTTATTTCTTGAATTTTTTCAAAGAAAAGTGAATCAGAGGACCTCCTCTGAAGAAGGAGGAGGTCAATCTCAGTCACTTTTTTGGGATATTGGTAAGACAAAAGCTGGTGGGTAGAGAAATCAAAAAATCCTCTATTAGATTTCAAAACCTACCACGCCAAAAAACCAACATAACGCATAAGTCCCTCGTACCTCGGCGAGGACTAGTCCTCAAAAAATGCTGATGTACATTAGGGACTTAACTAAGTTAGGGTTTGAAACCCCCAAATGTTGTTAGTGCAGTGGCCTTTAAGATTAATATGTGGTGATCTTTCTCACAATGTGAATCATTTGTTTTTCCTTGCAGAGAAATGATTAAATGCCTTTGTCATTACATTTACCCAAAAAATGAGAAAGGCATTAAATCATTTACCCATCAGGAGAAACAAATGATTCATGTGGTGTCTTGGACACCAACTCGTGAGGTTTTAAACCCATAAGTGCAGTACTGTAGCTCACCATGAAGCAGATAAGGGGGGGAGGGGGAGGAAGATGGCTGAATCATCATGACACCTCAAACAAACTGCATAGCCATGCACCGCATCCCTTTCGGGCCTCCACTCCTGTCTGACTTCTAGCATGTAAGACATCTCATTCAACCACTGCACAAGTGTACATTTATTACTATTCTGTGATACATCCAGTTTGTGTTTATTCTTGACCTTCACTGCTTTATTGTTGTACTAAGCAAGCATTTACTGTAGAGCTGAATGTTTTATCTTTCGGATACGTCCATTGATGCTCCAAAGAAAGTACAGAGTATTGTGGAGACAAGCACCTTAGTGCTCTAGTCAGTCACAGGCAATTGATCACAAGAATGACATTATGACCGCGACGTCTTGCCTGACCCTAAACCGCGCAATTGCGGCTCCCTTTACAGGGTGTCTTGATGAGAACCATAAGAAGTTGGGGAAATGTGTATCTTTGCGCTGCACGTAGCAGATTGTTTCCTATCATCGTCATCATCTACGACTCATACAGCGGGTCTCTTCACACCTTCATTTTCGGTGACACGCAGGAGAGAGAGATTATCATTTGCCTCCACAATGCTTTTCCGGTCTGGGCCGATTCAATTTCTACTACAGTACCCTATCATATGTAGTGATGGTGGTTCTGATACCACGAAAATCTGAGGACCTCAAAGGCCTTAGAAGATGTATGTAAGTCATGCCTTCTTTTGTGAAAAAGGACATCATCATCACATTACATTTTTATAACAGTTAAACAGACTTACAGTGTTATAAGATTTTATTATATAAGGAATTAAACATAGGACTCTTGATTCTTGACCAAAGTCATGTATTTAGTGTTTTCATGATTGGGTTATCATTCCTTGCATTACTAAACGTGTAATGTAATTGCTCAAGTCTCACATCCATATATTAAGATAGTGAAAAGGTGTGAGGTTATTATACTCAACTCTTGGGGCTGTTACATTCTGACCATGCCTGGTTTGTGTAAATATTCATATTACACCAAATCCCTAGTAGCTAGGCTATCTTCAGTATTAAGTAATTTTCCCCTGCTTATGAGACCTAGGCTAACATTTGGAAACTTAGATGGGCTTACCATTCAAGATCCTGCGTAGCTATGCTAGCCTTTGTGGTTATAAATCCACTTATCACTAGAGCTAGGCTGACAAGGATGCTGTATTCACCTCATCAGGATGCTTTGAAGTCCTCAGCCCAGTTTTCTGGTATACAGGCTTAGATCTACTTCACTGTCATTTGTGCTACACATCCCAGGGCCAGGCTTCTAAAAATATTTCTTTCCATACCGACGAGCTTCTGTTCAACCAAAAAAAGGTATTTTTTGATTTGCCAGGCGTTTTTCACACTGTAGGGCTGGGATTATGACTGTTATGAATCACCATACCTTGTGGCATAGCTTGTAAATGAGTAGAAAAGTGCACAGAAGTCTTTGAAAGATCCTCAAATCTCTCAATATTGTTTAATAGAGCCCAAAGCTTGATCTGAAAACTAACTGCGTTTGAACCCAGTTTGCCAATACTGTATGTCTTGTGCAAAAGTTGCATATACGCAAAGAAACCAAACCAAGAAGGTATAATCTTCCAGGGTTACTCAATGGAACAGCTTCACTTCACTTCAACATGACCTTAGACATCCATAAGGACACATAAGTCAGCCAAATTGATCCAAGATTGGATCTAGGCTCATAAGACTAGGAGGTGTAAGGAAGCATCAATTCAAAATGTGATATTGAATTAACCTAACACAACTGCATTTTGCAGACTGAAAAAGAGAATCACAGCTCAATATGTAGACCAATGAATCCTCATAACATCTCAGCTCATCAAGAGCCCTATTGTTAAAGCAGCAGCTACAATCAGCATTACAACATACTCCGAAATCTATATCATTCATAGGTGTATATGAGTAAGAGAAAGTAAAGAAATTGTAGCATCCCATGGAGGAAGTTGGATACTTCCACAGAACTATCTTTCAAAGACCTTTGCCATAATTTCCTTTCTCATAGAAAGCTTGGATCTTTTGTACAATCTTCTCCAGCGCCTCCAACCACTTGGCAAGCTCGACCTCGACTTTTTCAGGCGCACCCAACTTGGAAAACAGATCGGCGCGGTACGGGCAAGCCTTCATAGCGAGCTATGAAGATTAAAACGGTTAGTTCCTTTGCCCAAAGAAGAATCGTTTGACAAAATGTTATCACAGTGGAAGGAGAATGACAGACCCCAAAGACCGGGCGAACGACGAAGGAGTGGTAAGGTTTGAGACTGGTTTCATATCCTTTAGTGAAAGATTCGGAGAGTTCTTCCGTCGGGTTCTCTTGCGATCGACGAAGGCCTTCATACGTGAAGTGAAGCCCACTGTATATTCTCGATTCTATCAGTATCTATTCCCACAGCCTAGCCCACGCTTGCCATCGACACACCGAGTTAGCCAGAGTAATCCTTGAGTCGCATCGCGTCTCTTGGCCGTCTTCTCATACTCCACTAGGCATTCCAGAGTTGAGCACTCGGTCTTGTTGGTGTTATACAACGTACGGATTTTCTGTAGACAGAACAGGGATCAGTCTTCCGTAGTCTCGAATGGTGCTCTGATCACACCGAAGGATCGCAAAGACTTATTACCGTGATATTACCGGTGAGGTCACTCTGTACTACCGCAAACGCCTTGCTGCCGAATAAGTCTGCATGAAAGACACAACAAAGTATCAGTACCAGAATCTTTCAAAGTACAATCGAAATATGTTCAAGAATCATCGCACATTGTGTGTGCGTGTGTTTATCAAGATGATGGAGGCGATGGGAGGAACCTACCAAAGAGTTTGACAAGCTCCTCACTCGCCTCAAGGAATGTCATTGTGTCGACACCTTGATCAGTCACCGGGACATCGGCATAGGATCGATTGATAGTATCGAAGTAGCAGGTAGCAGTAGTCATTGTCTTAAAGTTGGTTATTTAAAACGAGGACGTGGCCGTTATGAGCGGAAGGCCTGAGGGAATGAGACGCAGGCGTTGAGGGAGGTTAACAAATGCGATCGGAGCACCCCTTTCACATGTCATCTATGACGCAGGGTGACATGTCACAGGGCTCTTATCCGGAAGATACCTGTACGTTAGCAGTCATCACTCGCTACAAGCACACGTTTTGTAAGCATAATCTAATATATATGCATCAGGATTGGATTTGATGGAACAAATTTTGACCCCCCCCAACTTGTACAACTTGCTTTGCAATCTGAGTTTTCCAACATCAACACCTTGCTTGAGCTCCCAAACCCTCATTGGCAGACCTTGTGAAGAAAGAAGAGGATTGACACAAGAGCAGACTTTTACATAAATTTCATCATAGGGGATCAGCACTAGATGCCCGGTTGGGTCCAAGGTGTAGTTGCACTAAGACTTGGATGACGATAGGATTATCACAAGACTTATAGCTCCCATAGTTTGCCCACCACTTCATCCTGCTTAGAGGTCAAATATTGATCCACAGTGCTAGCGATCCTGCTAGCCACTTCGTTGACTGAGCCACTTGCATCAATCTCGACCCATCTGGCGTCTCCGTGCAAACGTTTGAAGGATGGCGCGACGACTTCCGTGAACTGACGCCTGACTTCATCTTGGAGCTCTGCCTTCTCGTAACGCTCGCCTCCGAACCCACCGCGGGTGACGATCGAGTCCATCGGCATCGTCAGAAAGATCACGAGATCAGGAAGTGGTAATCCACGATCGGGAGTAGAGAGTGACGTGAAAGAGTCCGCCGCGGGAGGGCTCATGAGCTGGAATTTAGCTGAGGTGAAAGCTACGCCCGAAAACGCGTATCGATCACAGATGAGGGTAGTGCCAGATTGTAATTTAGATCGAATGATCCCACTAGGATTGATAAAATGGTGATCAGTAGAAATTCCCACTTAAAGGACGCTCGTGAACAACAAGCCAAGGTTGATAAAATGCAAACCTTTTTTCCCATCGGTTGGCAGCAAAAAGAAGATGAACAGCATGATCATCTAACTCGGATGTTTGAGTGAGGTACGAGTCGATCATTTTCCCGATGACTGTGCTCCGATCTAGTGAATATCACAGGGCGGGAAAGGGCAATGAACATCGCGTGGTGTAGCTGACTGCTTGAGGCGTGATGGAGCGTTGAGCCTGGCTTGAGAGGGAACCAACCGGGGAATCGGATAGACTCTACTGATCGACCGGCTGTTGCGAGGCGGTCGGCGAGAATCTGACATTGAGTAGATTTTCCGGATCGATCCAGACCTTCGAAGACGATAAAAGCACCTCGTCCATTTTGAGACATCGCCATATTCGAGGTTGTTCAGGAACGCCGAACAAGCAGACCTGCGAATGCGATCGGGAATGACCCATGGCACCTATCACATATGTGACATTAGGAACGAGGCGAGAGAGAGAGAGGTTTTGAAGGTGAAACCTTGACTGTCACAGACAGCGCCATCTGGAGTACAAGCGTTTTCTTCATTTTTCAAATCTTCGTCGTTGGTTATTGTACTGCATCTTCACCCCCCATTCAAGCTCCACAAATTCCAGCGATGGCTTCGACTTTGAGTAAATGTTATCCGTGCATCTGGAAAAGTCGCCCCCGACTTACCCCGCCTCTCCCCTTGGATTCTATCCACACCCGATCATTCTTGACAAGTCGAGTTGCGGAGGCCGGAGGGAAGAACAAGATCAAAGTTAGCGGAAAGGGTAGATTGAAGGACCATCCATTGGGCGGACCTGGGATGGAAGAGGCCTTCGATATTGAACGCGATCTAGTGAAGCCATTCGCCAGTCAAGACGTTCCTGGGGTCACCCATCTTCGCTGGGCCGAGGCTCGCAAGCGACTCCATGCACTACGAGTGATTAAATTCCAGATGCCCGCGCTCGCCAGTTCGTCCCCCTTTATTCACCTGTGCCCAGAAATTCTTGATTGATTCGGATTAAAACTCTTTCTTGGGCGGTTTTTTTTTGTTCGTGCTTTCAGAATTTCGTCAACCATTTGTGCCACCTGACCCAAATGCTCACCTGATCGTCAAGACTCATGACGATATGGAATTTCATCACGGTCAACATGATTCCCAACGGCCGAACCGCAAAGTCACTGTCAGACTCAATCTATCCCGATTTCCCGAACTTGTCGCGTCACCTGAGGCCATGCACAAGATCAAGCTGATCGCCGGAGCACGGTGGACGGCACCCACGATTCGCTCGGCATTCGATACCAATGAGCACTATGACGACCC
The DNA here is from genome assembly GCA_000500245.1 of Cronartium ribicola 11-2. Taxonomy (NCBI): domain Eukaryota; kingdom Fungi; phylum Basidiomycota; class Pucciniomycetes; order Pucciniales; family Coleosporiaceae; genus Cronartium; species Cronartium ribicola. Next base: position 9,040 of record KI571942.1, read on the forward strand.
CAACGGATCGGTGACAATAGCCTGTGACAAGTATCCTAGCCGGGCCATGAATGAGCGATGGTGCTCAGAGACCGTTAACCGGCTTCTTGCCGCAGCCACCGCACCTGAGGCCGACAAGATGAGCGACATTCCACTTGATCTCCGGCCCTCTATCCAACGCCGGCGCCGAAACTGTCGTCAGCCCTGGAAGACGAGCGGCGAAGACGCAGTACGATTTCCGCTCGAATGGCTCACACCTGCTTCTCGAGCCCGGCTCGAGGCTAGACAGATGAAGCAGATCGCTAGCGCAAAGCATTATAAACAGGCGCTGAATCAGTCGGACGCGGAGCTGCGCAAGCTGATAAAATGGGATGGGATTGGGCTTGCGCCTATTGGATTGTTCGACAAACTTGAGCCTGATGCTAAGAGGCGACTAGCCGAGCTCATTGATGAACGGGAACACCTGCGCGCCTCTCTCGCAGGCTCCCACACCTCTCCGGACGTGTAGAATGTAACCTAAAATCGATTCGAAATCCTTTCGTCAGTGGCATGATAGACTTCACCCTTTTCACGCGAAGCGCCTTGTTGTCTTTGGTTATTCATCCAGACCTCAGGCTCTCTTCATGCCCTCCAACCCATTGTGTTTCCGCACTTTCTTGCTCAATCCTCACAGAGGGTCACTGGCACTGCTGTTTGAGCGGATCCAGGCCAGCCAAGTCTGGGAAGTAAGAGACTTACCCTGGTGATATCTTCTGCCTCCAAGCCCATGCTCTATCAGAAGTTGGGAATAGCTTTGATCCGGTGACTAAGTGGGACCAAATATTTGTTAATCAGGAGAAGCCTAAGTTTGAGACGAGCAGCGGATCTTTATTTGCTTATGGTATCAAAAATTCCAAGCTATGAATCTCACATCATCTTACAACAGGTTTTACAAGAACCTGAAAGCTCTGAAGGTCTGTAAAAGAGTGTGCGACCCTGTTACAGACCTCAAAATAGGGGGGGAGTTCTGCGCAAGCAAGAGAGGATCCGAAGCGAACATGATGACAGTGCTAACCGTAGGATGATTTTGTTGGACCTGTATACCCTCATTGATGGTTTTCCCCTGGTAATACTGCAGATCTCAAGCTACTGGCAAAAGTGGGTAGTTGTCAGACTGAGCACAAAATGCCCGGACATGATATAAAACTACATATAATCGGGTATATAGGGTAATGTTGAGATAGATATTGGAGATTTTAAAGCCCTAGGGAAAAGCATTGCCTTCACTTATACAATGGGAACTATGGTTCGAGGACTTCTTGCAAAGGAAAACCTCAGGCCGCACTCTCTGTGGCTTTCATTAACATGTTGATTTTCAAACCATACCTGAGAGATATGATATAACGGAGAGATTCCATCCCGGCATTTTGGCGGCAAACTTCCCGGATTAGAGGTTCTGAGGTACATAAACCAAACGCCTTTGACGACAAACAGAATTCTTCAGACAAGTCACCCTACGGGGAAAACTGAGCTTCAATCGGGATTTGAAACAAGTGGCGGGGTCCAGGTATCAAGGTAGTTTGAAATCAAAATTCAAATCAATCATTTGGCAGTAAAATAATTGGTTTGAATCTCAATTTCAAACGGGGTTTTTTTTTTGAAAAATATCATCCCAAATACTAGGGGGAGGTGGCTGTGAGTGGCGGCATGCCATAGCAGTCTTCGGCTACTCAAAACGACAAGTGCTGCTGCTGCAGTTTAGTGTAAATTTTCAGACCCCGGCAGGGTCTTTCCTGAGTTTTATGATTGGAGTTTGTTATTTATCACGAACTCGCGGTCACCGATCAGTCTGAAACACTTAACTTAACTAAGTCCCTCGAGGAGGCTCTTCTCAGGAGGGAGGTAGTTAAGTTAACTGAAACACGTCACAGGAACTGTCCACTCTCGGACGTTCTCTTCCTCTGTTCCTAGCTTTTGTCAGGATTACGTTTATTATTCTAGCTCCCGGTTTCCACATCCTGAGTTGACGAGGGAAAAACCCGGAGATCCGCCCGCAAATCTCTAACTACACACACATACAACTGTCATGCACACATGTCACAGACATAGTCTAGTGTAAGCTCTAACAGAGCCTTTTCTCTTTATCGAAACTTTTCGCTTATTCTTCTCATTTCTCGTTTTTGCGTTAATAAAAACTAGATAACCTTTCGTGTTACAATGTTACGAGGTCTTCGTAGACCGTCGTGAGAATTACATCCCTAGTCATTACATTTGTCAAGTCCAATGATAACCAATGATCTTGAGACCCCTTGAAAGAGTGGACAGTAGCAAAGGCCGAGGCAAATACAAGTCTGGAGACAAGTCATAAGCTTGTGAGTGTTTTTAAAAGAAGCAGTAGCACAATCACTAAATTGAATATTGAGGTTTGAAGCGTCAGACGGTGCCTATAATAGCTTCCATCATATTTTCCTTACATCCTGTCCTGTGAGGCATTCCTGCAGGCAGAATGGATTTCACCGAGCCAACCAGATACAGCATTCAGGCCACCTTGCCAGAAACCTTGCAGGACCGCATATAAGGAACGTATGATAGCAGTGAAGAACTTCCCACTTCTGTTTGCTCACTTCAAAACTCAATCACTTCTTCCCATCAGGTCTACAACCAAGATGTGGAAATTTCTGGCGCTCATATCATGGTTTACAATCCAATTTAATTTTGCTGCTGCGATGGAAGGAATGAAAATTTCTGAAAAAGAGGCTTCCCTTAGAGACTTATATTCAGCTCTTGTTAAAGAGACTTCAGGTTCACAAGCTGCCGCATGGGGTGATAGACATGGTACAAGAGACAGAGAATTGGACCTCACGTTATCTCCTTATTCAAGACCAGAAGGTGCGTGGAAGATACAACCTGCTCGCCCTAAAAAGCTTAAGTGGCGTCATGACCCAAGTAAGAATTTAAAAGCATCTTGTTTCTCCTAGCTTTTCTGTGTGCAAAGTGACACACAATTGTACTAAGACTTGAAACACATTTCTACTTCTAGTGCGCCGCCTTAGTCTACCGAAAACTTGGGATCCTAAGATTTTCTTGGACCCAGAGACCTCTTTGACACAAGACCGTGTGTAGAACACAATTCTACTAGTTAGATGTTGAAAAAAATACTAAGGCGTAAAAATTAATTTCTAGGGTCCTCTTTCGGTCGCAGTAATTCCTTTAGCGGTGTCGCATGGGATAGTAGACATGGTACAAGAGACAGAGAATTGGACCTCATGTTATCTCCTTATTCAAGACCAGAACGTGCGTGGAATATGACTACTTTCCCTGTTAGATGCAGGAAACTAGACTGAGGCTCAACATGAAATTTTAGGCTCTCCTTCTCGCCGTCAAAAGCTTAAGTGGCGTCATGACCCAAGTAAGAATTTAAAAGCATCTTGTTTCTCATAGCTTTTCTGTGTGCAAAGTGACACACAATTGTACTAAGACTTGAGCCACATTTCTACTTCTAGTGGGCGGCCCTAATTCCCCGGAAATTTTGGATCATAAGAGTTTCTTGGAAACTACTTCAGATAAAGTTATGGAGGGTTCAGGTACCTTGGAAGCCCCTTTCAGGATAGAGGACAGTCCTTAGTTTGGTGAAAGCCAAGAGGTCAAGGGCGGAGCTCCAACAGCAAGTGTGTATTAGGTTCTCTTCTCAGATGGGTAGGACTACACTGACTTTTGTGGGAATCACCAAATCAGGTTACAGATCCAATAGTCCACAATTATATGTTCTTCAGCTTGTAGCATACAGAGAATGCTTTCAGGAAGGTTGCTTCTTGAGTTTCTCCAGAAATTTTCTCTACCATCAGTGTGGAAGGGAGAAGTTTTATACCTCAAGAGGCACTTTTATTTTATTTTTTTGCAAATGGTGTACTCAACTTGTATGCATTAGTATGGACACACCCGTGACGGCCACTCCCGACGGGTGAGGGTACCAACCATTGCAGTTTGACTTGCATTTCATCCCAGCCCATTTTTGGCGGCCTAAGCCCTCAATACTTAGCATCCAGGCCTGCGCTTCCCAGCTGCTGAGCTCGATTCCGCACAGGTCCACCCTGAGCGACTGCCCCTGATCACGCGCATAGCTGGTGGTGAGTGCGGCGGACTGAGCTGTGCAAAGGCCTCCATTTACAGTACAGGGAGGAGGCGATCCGATCTCTCCATCTTACTGTAGAGGGGGGAATTGGCTCCTCCCTCTCAGCACTAGGGATGAATCGACTAGACTGTTCTGTAAAGGGAGTCAATCCCTCCTCCCAGTCCTGAGGGTGAGCTGTAGCCTGCCTCTACAGTAAGAGGGACGGATCGGATCGCGTTCCCGCTCTACTGTAGTGTAGACAGAGGCTCGATCTCTCCCTCTCAGTACTGGAGGTAGGGATCGATATTTTCCCTCGACAGTAAGAGGGAAGGATCGGATCGCCTTCCAGCCTCTCCCTACAGTAAGCGGGCGGGATCGGAGATCCATCGAACCCTTTCTCTGCACTGTAGAGGGAGGCTCAATCCCTCCCTCTCAGCACTGAAGGGAGGGTTTGGCCCTCAAGGCGATCGATCTGCTGAACTTGTTCAGCATTTCTTCAGACATGCCGCCCTGGTTAGTGCAACCCAGGGCTGAGGGTGGACTTGCTTTGGTCTGAGGCCGGGGTGCGGTGGAGATGAAGTGCGGATGACATGCGGATGACATGCGGATGAAACTGCAAAAAAATAAATGGAGGCTAGCTTATAGAGCCAAATAAAGCAGCGTCTCCGTATACTGCAGTAAGCGTCGGGAACGTGAACTCAAGCAGACCGGAACGGAAGAGGATCCAACAGTGATGATGTGGAATCGCTTCCGGTCACCGTCCGGGAGCTTAAAAGCTCTGTCTGCGACTGGCTGTGCCGCAGTTGTGACACTCCTGTGACACCCCAGTCCACAACACCAAAGTGATGTTATTGGTATACATTTGTTGCTTAATCTTCATGAGTCAAACAAATATCACTTTCTAAACCAGGAGGTTTTGTGAATGGTTTCTATACACATAGTTGGTTTCCGGATCAAGATCAGATTGTTGCCACCTTCAAATATACAAGTACATCTACACAGTAAATAGTTAGAAGAAAGAGAGAGAGAAAATTGTTTCTGAGGTGAAGGTCAAGATTTTATCTCAGCTTCTTTTCAAAGTCATTGAAGTTGATAGCTAAAAGTCTTCATTGATCACAAGCTGAGAATAGTCCTCAAAGAGTAGTCTTCATAGGGCACATTATCTTGTTTGGAAGACCAGAACAGACAAGAAGCTACAGCAAGTTGAAATTGATCATGATAAGGTCAAGATTGAAGCTTGAGGTTGAGGTTGAGGATTGGGTTTTAAGGTTGGATTTTTTATTTTAATTTTTTTAATTTGAGTTTCCGTTTTCATTGACCGGTTTAAATTCCCTCCACTCTCTCCACCTTCCTTCTCCCACAACCTCAGACTCAACACTCCTCCAATTCGTCTACAACCCGAGCTTGTTCAAGAACTATTTACTTTGGTTACCTTTGGCAAGGAAATTGGTTGGACGGCCGTGTTGGTTCCGTTGTTCGGTACGGTACAGTAGCCTGGGTACAGTTCAGCTGTAAGTTTTGGTTATCGATTGTCCTATTCAAAGCCCTCCTTCTTCGTGACTCCAACTGCGTGTCAAGTTGACTATTCTCATGACCTGTTCCACAGCCCTCGTATGCCAGGTATCTCGGACTACATCAATTCTCCACCAGGTCTCACATAGACTCTCTTGCTTCCTACCTCAAGCAGATTCACTTATAAACCGCTAAATTCTCGACTTTACCTGTTCCGGTTCTTGGAGAATCAGGTGAACCGATAGGTGATCGCTATCTCTCCAACTGGTCAGCAGCCTTTCACTTATCTTGATCATCACAGGCCGTGATCGGCTTTGAGTGATGACTTGTCATCACCTCCTATCCTTGCCATTGCTTACGAAAGTGTATTTGCTGACTTTAACACGGGGTTTTGGTGATCGTATCGTCTTCACAGAACCTTGTCACTCCACCAAACTCTAGGCTTCAATAAGAACCTAGATTGCGTCAAAAACACGGAAGCCCTACCTACCCACCCACCCTCAACTCCACTTCGATATATCTCTTTCTCGCCCCCTTGCATACTCACTTCTAGGCCTTCGTTATTCTTATTCCTGCGATATGTCACACCCTCGAATTCTCACCGATCCTAGTTTACCATCTGCGACCCTTCAACCCGATTGCACTAATAATGCGATGTCGATGTTGAATCAGTACGGTCCTAAACGGTCCACCGATCATGCCGAACTAAGGAAGCTCGTACTTGATTACCTCTGTCATCAATGTTTCGTTGATACGGCTGCCGCATTTGCGCGCGAAGCTCCGATAGCAGGATCAGCTGCCGAACCTGAGCCAATCGCACAGAAGAGTATGAATGGGTTCGTGCCTATTCATATGCCGGTACCAGCCGTGAAAGATAACGTGGTAGAACGGACGGTGAGGTTTGATACGGATGAGGATGGAGATGCGGAGATGGGCGAAATTCAACCGAGACCATCGAGTTCGAACATGAACAAGAACACGAACGCGGACTCGAAAGCTCTGGGAAGTAAATTAGCGCCAACGGTCGATCAGCCTACTAATGGCTTTAGTAAGAACGGGCTAGAAGATGAGACAATGGCCGAGCCTATCCCTACCCCGTCGTCCTCGTCTGTGGCCGAGACTTACCCTGATTGGACTGCACACGATATTCAAACCACTCAACTTAGGCTCGGTGAGTCTTTCTGAGCTCTTGATACTTTAGGATGAGGTCACAATTGGGCTGACGATTGCACTGATCCCAATAGTGATCAAGGAACATATCGTAGCCGGTAGATTGAAGGAAGCCATCGAGCTCATCAATCATTACTTCCCTGCCGTCCTTGGTCCTTCATCGCTCTCCAAACTTCACACTACCTCTCACCTGCCGGCGTCCACCAATACGAGCTCACCCCACAAACCGACTAAAGCTCATCGTCCAAAGCCATCTCGAGTAATGTTCGCGGCCGCCGCGCATGCAAGCCGGCCTCTGGGTGGGCCAACGCCTACTGGATCCAGACAACCTAGTTTCAGTTCCCCGCAGGCGACCAATGGTCATCAGACAAGCTCTTGGTCATCAATCCTCAAAGAACCTGAACCTTCTCTAGTCGGAGGACCTCGATCAGCTCTTCATCACCCGGAAGAGTTTCCTCACGCAATGTTCTCCTCTCTTCAACCTGCTCATGTAGCACTAAATTTACAAATTCAATACTTTGTTGAACTTGTTCGTACTTCTTCATCATCATCTCCAGAACTATCAACCAATGGCAACTCAAACCATGAAAATGAACAAGTACCGACTACGAGCTCTCGTCAACATACTGATTTATCAAATTCAACCGGTGGTCTAAGTGATGACACATCAACATCAACTACTTCTACAATCTCAGCTAGAACACATTCAGTAGCTTTATCACTCCCTCACGCTCGTTCACTATTCTGTTACGTTCAAACGTTACCCAAACCAACTGAACGTGCTATATTTGTTAAAGAGCTTGAAAGCGTTTCTGGTTTGTTAGCTTATACTGATCCTTGGCATAGTCCTGTCAGACGTTATCTTGATCAAAGTAGGAGGTTGATGTTGGCCGAAATTGTGAACGCGGCAATCTTAGGTCTGTCTCTTTTAGTTTAGTGGATTGCGTACTTGAACACTTGATATTGCTCTCTGCCTTACTTCTAGGTTTTAGATCTCAAAGACTGACTGAGAAACTTTTTTCTTTTTTGATATGTACAACGGTCGTTTGAATAACAAATAAAAAGTCAATATCGGACGATCACCTACGCCAATCCTTAAGATGGTAGCCCAACAAACAAGTTTTACATGGTCAACATTAAATGAAATGGGAGAAAGGATTGGATGTCCAAGACCAGAAGATAAAAACCGAACAAGGGTTTGTTTGACTTTTAATTTCTTTTTTATATTCCTTCTTATTGACATTTTTTTTTTGGCTTTTCATTCAGGCCTGTAATTTTTTTAATCTCTCAGAGTTTATTGGATCACATGATGCTAGTGAATCATAAAGATATCATCAAGTATAGTTTCACTGAAGATCTTTGTAGTTATTGCGATGAGGTTACCAAATCTTCTGGTCTTTTTTTCTCTTCTCTCTTTCTCAGTTTTTTTTTTTTTCACGTCAGTACTATATGTGAGGGAGTGGAGCAAGCAACAGGGCTTAGGAGAAGGGACTGATATTAATAGTATTCTCTTTTTTTTTTATCTTCTCATGGTGGTTGTTGCAAGTAAGTGTAGTTTCTCTGTCTCTCTCTCTCTATTCCTTTTTCCTGAATGCGTAGAGAGATAGGGTAAAGGTTGAGTTGGAGCAGTAGTGAGTAGGGAGGGATTTTGGAGTTGAGTATATATAAAGAGGTGCATGTTTTGCTTTTTGGAACATCTCTTTTTTTGGTCCCTCCTCAGTCAGTTTTAAGGAAACTGGATGAAGCATTTTGGTACCGCCTTCAGGATTACATTGGATCTTGAGATTGGAGGATGGTCTTCGGATCATGCGACAGTGTTGTCATCAGAGGTGACTGCCGCAGTGTCGTATGAAGGAGACTTGGCCGTGAGCTCGGAAAGAGCCCTCGGTCGGAGGAGAGGCATCGAACCCAGGACAGGACTCGGTGTCAGATGTAAATAATTTGCAATCGCCCATTGACGAAATAATTCCGGTTGATTGTCCTCCTTCGCCTCCCAAAGCTGCAACTCTTCGTTCGTCAAACGCTCCTGTTGCCTAAGGCTCTGAACAATCTGGTCAGCCTGGAGGAGTTCCGAGTCACTCACCCGACTCATGTATGTCGCTTCTCGGACGAGGCTTGTCCTAAAAAGACCTCAAAACGAGGGTGTGTTGTGGGCCCACAAAGTTGCAGGCTGAGATTATTTTTGACGCATTCCTTACTACTGTCAGAACTTGAATAATTCTAGAAAAAAAAAAA
>AWVX01041840.1:0-17010 GCA_000500245.1 Cronartium ribicola 11-2
GTAGTCACCCTAGATTCTGTGAGTTTATAACCCAGCAGTTATCTGTACTCTGTAGAGTTTATAACCCCGCGGTTATCCGTACTCTAGGTGAGTTTGTAACCCAGCGGTTACCCATACTCATTTGAGTTTATAACCCAGAGGTTATCCGTACTCTCTTTGGTTTAACTCCCTGTCACACCTTATGCTGAAGATCTCAGCCCAGAGTCTGTCAGGGTAAGGGTACAGTCTGTGGAGAAGGACCCAAGACCTTGTACAAAAATATACACAGAAAATGAAAGCAGAAACAGAGATGAGTTCTCAGAGGGATAGTGCACCAGACTACCTTTTATAGTCAATGCAAAGAAATCCCAATTTAAGAATAAGACTCAAATATTCCCTTATGAATATTAAGTCTGGTTTTCTGTTTTTGTCTAAGAATTGAATGTTGGGGGGAAGGGGAAAGGATCTGAGAAGGGAGTTTATATACCTTTCAGATCCTCAGTAGAAAGATTGCCATTTCTCCTGTCTTTATATTATGTTAGCACAGCCTCATTAGTTACTATTTCTTTTTATAGTATTTGTGATAGCACAGCCTCATTGTTTACTATTTCCTTTTATAGTGTTCAGGCTAGCACAGCCTCATTGTTTACTGGAACTATTACACTACATGTAATATGTGGTACAGTCTGTGGGACTGCTGCGTAGTCCTCAGGGCTGACAGGGATAAATTCCAAAAAGAGCTGAATAAGATGCTTTGTCTCTTGGTAAATCTTGCAAACCTACCCTGATTTTTTGTGCAAGTTTTAGGTCTTGAACTGTGGTACACAATCAAATTAGAATATCACAAGGGGCATTATTACCATTGATTATTTGATGTCTGGGCTTTCTGATTTTTTTTGAAAAAATCCAGAAAAAATTACACAGCATCAAGCATCACCAACACACTTGCCTTAAAAGTCCAAGATTTTGTTAGATGCTGCCACCAAGGTTTGAACCAAGGTATTTTGCCTCCATTCTCTGGATACCTTGGTGGATACCTCCAATGCTGCATCAAAGAAGTCCTTGGATGACACCATCCAAGCCAAATCTGTTGGCAGTGAAGGAGCCATACTGAGCCCACAATGTTTTTTCCGGATTTTTCCAGGCACATGAGAAAAGGTAATTAATTCCAGAAGTCTCAAACTTCATGAAACCCTGGTTTTTCTCTAGGAATAAGTGAAAACATTTGTAGTGTGTGTATGTGCAGGTGACAAGTATCTTTCAAATTTTATTCATATCAGATAATCTCTTAGGGGACCAATGATTCTCTATTTTACTAGTTCTCTGAGATCCATGGGGTGCTCTTTCAGATGGTAGGGAGCTGAGAATATGGAGAACCTCAATGAAGAGGTGAGAGCAAGAAATTCAACACTGATGTGTTTCTTACAAGCAGCCAACTAGAGGGCTATATATACTAAACAGCTACAGACAGTGAGAGTTACATGCCAAATGGGGCGTGAGCTCCCAGAAAACAATGAAAAGGAAGATTGGCATGGACAACATGGAGATGTGAAATGAAGTCAAAAAGGGAAATACAAATGAAGATATTCTTCAGAGAAAACATACCGACATGCTCTGGCCTCCCAGTGACCAGTAGACATGGGCTGTAACTATGCTCCAGGGGAGGAGGCTTGGATATGAGAATCACTGTGTCAAAAAGATGTTTAACCCTGGGAATCGAAGTGAACTTAAAGATGAAAGGCATTAAAATGGAATATAGATGCCCTCTTTAAAAATTTTCCAAGTGTAACCCAGAGGCACAAAAATCAGGGAAAAAAAGAGGTTTGGATCTCAAAATTCAGGAGAATTTTTGCTAATTTTCCTGCAATTTCTGTGACAATTATGGGTTTCAAATCTCACAAGTTTGTGTCCAGAGATATGTGCAGGAAAGTGTTCAGGAATATCCAAGAGACCTGCATGATCCTGTATCACTCGTTATTGATAGATTAGTGACAGATCTTTTCAGATCTTGAACTCTCTTGAACTAAATCCAGGGCACACAGACCTTTACAGACCCTGCAGATATTTCTGGACATGATTCCTGGAGAAACTCCTGGAAGGAGACCTGTGAGGTTTGAAACCCATGAATTTCAAGACAGAATTCCAGTAGACAAATGTGTGGATATGTTGCATAGGTAAGTTATGGAATGATCAAATGTGTGTCATTGAAATTAATGTTATTCTTTCACATGAAGTCCAAAAAAATCTGAAAAAACAAAATCAGGGAGTGTGAAGGACAGCTTTTGAAACAGGCTGTCCACAAGGCCGACCTGGGGAAGTAGCATCAGTGAGAACTCAAGTGACCATAGGGAGTGTAAAATGCAATGAATGGTGTGGAAAGACTGCTAATTTCAAAGTACAAACAAGTGAAAGAATAGAAAAACTTGCCTGGGGAAGCAGGCTCAGTGAGCACTCAAGTGACTAGAGGGAGTGTAGAGTGCAATCAATGGACTGGAAAGACTGATAAGGAATCTTCCACTCCACTTCCCCAGAGGAGGCTAAAGCAACAGGCTAAATATTTCAACAGAATACCAAAGATAAGACATGTAGAAGCATACAACATAAAAGAGATGCGTACATTGCATACTCAGATACTCCAAAAAAAATCAGAGGTGTTAGGAAAAATTAAAGGCCTTTTCATGTGTTCTTTAGGACAAATTATGTAGAACATTGTTTTTTGACCTTGAGCCTGAAAACCAACATTTTCAAACACATGACAAACCATGACACACAAACTAGAGCCTTTTCAATATTTCATCTTGGTATATGTATCTTTTGAGAATTTATCAACACCATCTTCAATTTTGAAGGTTGTTGTGCACATAATCTGCACACATAATTTAATATTACATTATAGAGGGTAGCACTACCTGCATATTTTCTTTGAATGGCAGTGTGCAATGTGTTTTTGGATGCTACCTCCAAGGTTTGAAACAAGGTAATCCATCTTCATTGGCTGGAATACATTTTTGGAAACCTTTGCCGCTGCATCCAAGAAAGCATTGGATGAAAACATCCAAGGAAAATGTGTCAGCAGTATATTGGTAGAGGTGGAATGTACAAAACAGGGTTTATAAGGTGGAAAAAGTGTTCTAATCATGATAAGAGCAGGATTTAAAGGGATTTATAAGGTAATAGGGAATCCAGAGATTTAAGTCTTCATGACAAGTTATAGTGTTGGTAATGTGTGTTAGTTTCTCTGAATTTAAGTATTGAGTCTGGGCTTTATTTTAGTGATATTTTGGTATTACAAGTTGACTATTTAGGTGGATTAGATGTCCAAAATGTCTTGTAGAGTGTGGTCTAGTGTTCTCTTTGGCGGTAAAGCCACTCTTAATATTGATTGCCAGGGTAAGACCTGTTGACACATCTGTAAAAGTCTTAAAAGATAGCTAGAGTAGCTTTCATTGGTCTTTTGTTGAATTTAGACTTCCTACTCAAGTGCTTCCATTTTGGGACTTCAACAGCATTCATTCCAAATGCCTGAGAAGAGCTACCAAACTGTTTCAAAGAATTACATTTAATTTATCTTTGAATCAGATCTCCAAGACAAGCAAAATTTCCAAAAGTAACCAAACAAAATAACAGAATAGCAAGATGATTCAAGAAGAAACTCAAATTCTTTCATAATTTTGAAAGCCATACCCAGATTCTGCTACATTTGCAAGATTATATATTACATGTAGCTCATAAAATCCTTTGTCATTGATTTTCTCAACTTTGGCTCTGTATCAAGTTTTTTGGGGAAAAAAATGGTATCCCTTCTCAGAATGCTGGACTTTGTTGGAAATCAAAACTTGGTATTTAAGATACTTCTAGCAAAATATTCGCTCTTGTAACATATTCTAATTTCATGATACAATTTCATTTCATTATATATTTCATTTCATTCTATTTCATAATATCATATTTCTTATCAAATCATGTATTCACAGTTACCAATTTCATATTTCAGTTTTGTCTCTCTTACTTCGTACATCAATAAGTGTAGGTCATGTTTATGGTCAAATATTTCCTGATCATTTTGACCATACATCATCACACAAAGTACACACTTACTCACTCATATCTTAGTGTGATTCTGTCTTATCTGCAGACTTCTGTGTCGTTTTCTTTCGGGTGATTCTTGGAAACCTTGTTCAAACACACAGCAAATGTGTTCATTTTAATCATTTTAGAATGAATGTTTAAACTCGAAGATGGTGGTGAAAAAGTCTTAAAAAATACATCTACCAAAATGAAGTATTGAGAATTCTCTAGTATTTCTTTCACATGCTATGTCTTTTCTGCAATCCATTTTCAGGCTCAAGGTCAAACAGCAACATTATACAGCATTTCTCCTGAAGCCTACATGAAAAGGTCTTAAATCTGTTTCAAAACCTCTGAATTATTTTTTTGGAGTATCTGAAGCTGTCCTTCACAATTCCTGATTTTTTTCAGGATTTTTGGAGAACAATTTGAACAAGATTGTTCAGTTTGACACAAAGTTGATAAGTCAATAAATCACCTATGAAACAAAACCATACCTTTGTCCACCCAAAAATTTGTCTTGAATTTGTCTCAAAAATTCCAAAACAATTAGCAATAACTCTCAAAAATGTTTAACATATCAACTTGTATTTTTCCAGTTTTTGTAGCTCTAAAGCACATTCAGAAAATTAAAAAAAATGGCATTGATTTACTGTTGAATGCCTTACACCTTTAATCCCCAGGGCAAAATCCTTTTTGCACATAGTGGTATGTTGTATTGGGTGGACACATCTGATGTTAAGTTGGATGCATATGTCAAATCCAACTTAGTTAGTGGTGTGGTGATGGGGGGATGGGAGGGGATTTTGGAGGTTGAGTTACTGTCATCTATTTTCACTCACATCCTAGGGACTCACATCAAGTAGTGGCATACTACCCAAGGTAAATAGGCATGACCACTGTCAGTTTGGAGAAAAGACCTCCAGAATAGTTGCATCACATCTGGGCATGTGATGTTGTGTCACATGCTCAGATGCAATGCAATCATACTGGATGTGAACTGAGTAACTTGAGAACTTTGGGTTCAATCAGGAGTTTGGTTCCCAAAGAATTCCATTGGCAATATCTTTGAAAGTGTGAAAAGGGTTTTTCAGAAGTTCTAGAATCTAGAAATGCATAGGGACAACATAGGGGGAAGAAATCAGCACACTACGAGCAAAGTGGATGAAAGATGTAAAAAGCACTGCAAAAAGAAGTTTGATTTGAGCAGTGACATCCAAATGAGGAATTCCTCGAAAGCCTCTTCCCAATGTTTTGGTCCCAGTGATTTATCAGCATTGAAAAACCCTTGGATAGCGCCCTGGACAGATGTCCTCAGCCATCCCCCATCTGAGGAGCCTTGGACAGCTCTGTCCAAAGAAAACCTGCACCTGGTGAAATCCAGTGAAATTGAAAGGAGGAACTTGCATAGAAACAAGAATTTTGGAATGCTTGGGACATGATGTATCTATTGCATTGTATGTAACATCAAAAACCACAATCCTTTTTGCAGAAACCTTCCAAAATGTCTTCTTGGGGGTACATAATTCGGTACAAGCTGAACCCTTGGAGTGCACAGATGCGGTTGTGATGTTGCATTTCAAATTTACTTCAACCTTTTTCTAAAGCATTCTGATAGTTCTGGCTTCCAATTATTCCCCCAACTTCCAATTCAACTCAGGCTGAGTGGCGTTTCGCCAAGAATGAATGGGAATGGCTGATATGTACCTTGGCAAAATATTGCACTTCTGGTCAAATCATTACATAATTACATATAGAGCTCAAGCAGTGTGAGTTTTGACAGGTAAAGTACATATCTGAGAGAGAATCACATCAATTGGGCTCTTGGGCGCAAAAACATGGCTAACCATAATTTCACTCCGGAGCTGAATATCCGCCCGATTTTGCGCGGGGGCGGGGTGGCGCGGATTCTGACCACACCGAAAATCAACGGACGGTTTGGAGTTTTGTTACGATGCCATGTAGCCAGTTGCTTGTGGTGGCCTACTTCCTACCATCCTCTCGCCGCCTGCTCTTCCACTGACCACCATAATCGAAGACGTGGATGTTGGCTCATACAAGATGGAAGATAATTCGATAGGATCGATCTACAGCTCCAAGGCAGCGGAATATCTTTACAGTACGTTGCGTCCTCTTATAACACCATCAATGGTCGATGTTGCTCGCCGGGACGCCGAAGGATGCAACTTGACTCTGAGTTGATCGCGCTGCGTAGATCATCGGACTACTGCCTCGGCGGCTGTCGCCTCCATCTTTGCGACTGTCGCGGGCTTCCCCCTCGATTCCGTGTATGTCATCCTTTGAGACAGAATTGTTTGAATCAGGGAATGCGCTGACCGTCACATTTCAGGAAGTCGAGATTACAGGTAACACAATACAGTTCCGTACTGGACTGTGTCAAGAAAACCTATGCTCAAGAAGGTGCGAAAGGATTCTATCGAGGGATAGCTATTCCCATGTTAACGGTTAGTGCCCTTCAAAAAAAGAGAAAAACCAAAGCGACACGAGAGCAGTCCGATCACTCGAATTCTATAATCCTCTGACCAACGATCCTGTTTCTGGATAATAAGAAAGATCTGTGCCTGCAGGTTTGGTACTGTGTAGTGCAAAAGAGCTGATTGCCATTTTGCCCATTCTGTCCAGATTACCATCGTCCGCACCACTTCGTTCACGATTTATAACAAAACCAAAGAATCTCTCCAACGCCAAAAGGTCTTCTCTCAGCCGACTGTTTCTCACCAGGCTCTTCTTGGCTTCGCGGGAGGCGCAGCCTCGGGACTGCTGATCTCCATTGGCTCATGTGCCTTCGAGCTAGTCAAGATTCGAGCGCAGTTAGAGTCTGCAATTGCGTTTGTACCATTTTCGCTAAATCTATTGACGAGACTAAGACTATCTGTGGAAAGATATAGTTCTAACACTATGCTTTCCTCTCCAGTGAAAAACAGAACAGAACTCTTAAAAGCTTCAATACGTGGCAGGGAGCCCAAGAGATCATTCGGACCCATGGAGGTAAGACCTTTCCAGATCTCACGTATATAACGGGGTCATGTCTGCCAAATAAGGAAGATGCTTACTCACCGTTCTGTGCGAAACACGTTTTTGCCACACGTGATCACCTCATCAAGTGCGAGGCTTATACTTTGGCTTCGAGCTGCATTGTCTACGGGACACGATTGGCACAGGCCTATACTTTCTTGGCTATGATTCGATGCGCTTCGTTGCTGAAAGACGGCTACAGATACAGAACGCAGCATCGGATGCACGCTCGGATCTCAGTCAAATTGTTGTACCCCAGGCGTTGATTCCATTTGTGTGTGGGTCCACTTGCGGTGTTGCAAGCTGGGTAAGTGATACGATCCACCTGTGATTACCCATCAATTGACTGATCTCGTGATCTTTTTGCTTTCGACTCTTACAGTTTCTTATCTACCCTCTCGATGTGGTCAAGAGTCGGATTCAGCGGGACGCCCTCGCTGGTACCCAACCCCGACAATCTGCTCGGGAAGTCTTTTCGAATTTGATCAAACAAGATGGCATTAGGAGACTCTACTCTGGTCTGAGTATTTCAGCATTTCGGAGCTTCTTTCAACATGGGATTATGTGGACAATTCTAGAAGCTGTTCGGGCCAAGATTGAATTGGCTACCGGACATGCTGATTGATTTGGAATTGGCTTCACATTTCCCAGACACATTCTGGTTTCTCTCAACAGCAGTCCTTTAAATTTTCACTCTCATCAAAGGAATTCAAATCTTACATTGTCCAGGGGGGGCTTATTCTTCGCTACAGGTGCCGTTATAAGAAGCATTGATCGTCGAACATTGAAATCAGGGGTAATCGCAACAGGCATTTCGATTTTTTTCGTTGTATTGCATGTACAGTATAGAGCACGGTCCACATAAAGGGTCTCGAGAAATTAGAAATAGACTAATATCAATTGCAGCATAAGAAACGGTCAGAGTTCTTCAGAAGTCCCGTTTTCATGACTCAGTGTTGGGCAATCTATCTGAAGGACAAGTCTACATCCGATTTAGACTTTCCAAACCATCTCTGTGATTTCAAAACGGGAACAAAGTGTACCCCATGATCCATGTGGGCAGTCAGCATTTCCATATGGGGTGCATATGTTAATGAGAGCAATAGTCGCCCTCATTTGATGTGGTAGAATTGTTTGCAATACAAGACTGTGGTGGCACGGAGTCTCGAGTCCCCTGCTTCAGTTGAAGACAACCGATTCGGTCGACAACGGTGTTGATGTGTCAGGCACACCCATGCGACATGAATGCAATTCATACATGGACCCAAAGATCTAACCCAAGATCTCTGATTGGGACCAAGAAACAAAGGAGCAATTCGACATCGGGAATTCTTTACGCCCACATATATTTTAAGTAGTAATGTACATTCTGTTGGACGCAGCTTTGGTGTTGAGTAATACCTTCAAGGAATCGAGGATGTAGTGAGGATGAAGCGAATAGGAATGTGAAGCGGGCAAGTAACTTGTCAATTATCCTCATCGCTAATTGACTCGTCGCCATCAAAAGTTTCATTCGCTCCTGCCATATTTATCTCCTTTACAAGCGCAGCAACACCCTCATCCGTAGTAGTCCCACCGTCAGCCTGCATCCTTCTACCTATATGATGAGGGATTCAAAAACAAATCAGAAAAACCGGTCCTTTCTCAAGATCCAAAAAAAAAAAAGATTTCATGTCCAAAAACTTTTCCGAGGTCTCTTTAGGAATATATAATTTGTCCCGCACTTACGTATCAAAGTTGCAAATGCTGCTTGTGTGATGGGTTCTAATTTGGCCATCTTCTTCATCAAATCCCTTTTGAGATCCCAATTCGGTTTCTTGGGTTGTATCTTGTTCAAGTCCTGATTATAAAACACAAGATGCTTCTCAGTTCAAAAACTTATCAGGGGCATGATATGTGTATAATTGGTTTGAGACGGACTAGTTCGCCAGCTCGACGTAATTCGTCCTCAGTGCGAACTCGTTCCATGACATCTTTTACGGTTTCTTCGACAGTTTCTGATTGATGAACCGTAGGGTCGTGCCGCCTCGGTCCCTGAATCGTGGGATCATAATTTCGAAATCGAAACTCGAGTTTTCTGTTGACGTAAATGGGAGTTTTTTCACTCGTCTCAACTATAACGAAACCGAAATGATCGGCTTCTGGATATGAGGATAGATAGTGTACATAAAATTTTCGGCATTTGCTTACTTTGCCCTTTTGTTAGTCTCGCTATCTGGGTCGGTTCCAACGGCATCAGATGTGGCTTCGGCTTTGCGTTTTGCTAAGGCTTTGAGCTTCTCCTTCCTGGCTGCTGCTTGGTCTGCCAATGACATCATGATCTTGAAAAAAAAAACGTGGGCTCTTTGAATTTCTTCACCACGTGACGGGACTGGGCTTTTCGATGCTGAAGTGTAAGTCAAATTCGGAAGGCGGCAAAAGGTGAGGGAAGGAGGAAGTGATTTGAAGAGACACGCGAGCCAAGTTTCACACATGCGCTACAGAGAGGCTTGGTTATGAGCATATTTGCAAAATTCCCATGCCAGCAGGTCAATTTTCCTATATTTTAATACTTATAGTGTAAATATTGTTCCTCATTGATTTATTTAAACATTGTACACAATAAAGATGTGGATGTTTGGGGCTATCATTGGTTTCATCAGTGAAGAACCAGCTTCTGTTTGTCATACCTTTGCGTGGTGTAGTCCACTTGTTTCCAAAAACACTTTTGATATACTTCATACAACACATCAGAGTTGATGAACTTTTGCCAAGCACAGCCAATAAACCATTTTTCATCTATTGTTTGTCAAGTACATTATAAATTTCCTTGGCAGCAACTATGTAGCAATCCTTTTCCTCCAACAGCCATGCTTTTCTTACTGCAGCTAGATTCTATTTACCCAATGTTCCATAGCCTTTCGGGTCCTAACAACACTTCAAACAAACCATTAAAAAACATAAGACTAACAGCCAGTACCGTCAGCATGAGCAGACTTCCACTCATACGTGAGTATGTGGTAATGGGGTACATTGAATGCAAGTTGTAAATGCTCATGACTGACTAATATGGAGATACATAACCTTCACAGATGGGGAGAACATGGCCAATGATTTCAGTAAAAAAAACCTAAAGTGTCTCAAAGACTATCTGATCCGTTCACGCTACTGTCGTTTTCTTAGCCTTCAGAGCCGCCATCTTTGCTCTCCTCTCTTCTCTCATCTTCGCCATTTGCGCTGCTTTGTCGTCCTTCGAGTTCACCACCTTTGTTGCTGATTGTTTGTCGCTCGTATTCGTGGCACCGTTATCATCAAATTGACCCCATTCGTCTTCAGCAGACGCGCTCGGCTTTTCTTGTGCGAGCGCCTTCCTAGGTACGCCTGAGGCTAAATTCAGTTGTCGCCCTACCACCGTGATACTTGACCTCGACGGTGCAATCGAATTTTCGGCGGCCCCACAACTTTCTACACCCCAAGAATCATCAGCACCGTCATCAAGTTCTTGGTCAGCCTCAAGTGCGGCTACCAGCGATGCAGCATTTGTTAATTTCGGGCGGTTTAAGGAGCGCGTGAGCTTAAGTTGATTGTTGGTCGCGCCATTCCGGGGAGCCTTAGCTGTTTTCATATTCTGGCCAATCTTCGAGGGTAGTGGGACAAAGCTTGGTTCGTGGACAGGGGGAGCGGTCTCGAACGTTGACCAGTCATCCACATCAGCCTCAACATCCATCAGATCACCATCACCCCAAGTTGCACTCGGAATAGGTGCCTTGTGCTCGTCAGCCGGTGTGGTTGCTGTTGAGCCCAAGGTGAATGCCTTGGCCAGAGTAGTTGAATCGGATCGCGTCATGGCAGAGGGGTTGAGTCTACTTTGAAATGGGTCAGAGAGGCTCGTTTGAGATCTTTGGAGTTCTTGCGAAGCGTCTTTGTTGGCGATTGAAGTTGATAGATCACTCATGGTCAATTTCTTACTGGCTGAGCTGAAGGCCCAGCCCGCCAAAGCACCGGCGGCACCGGCAGCACTCATAGCCAAACCCGGTTGAGAGGCAGTCGCGGAGGCGTTTCCAGGGATCAAATCACTGGCCAAGGGACTGGTTGCGACCGTTTCAGGCTACATCGATGACAAACGATGAGTATCCCACCAAGTAGAAGAGGGTAAGCAAGTGTTCATAGCTCACCATTTCAGCTGCCGCCTTTCTCACGCGCTCTACGAACATGTCCAAAGCCCGAAAAGCTTGATCCCGAACAGTCTTTTCCTTATCCAAAAGGCAGATACCCATCCCTGGGATAACCTTACCCGCTAGATCTTCATTCTCGTAGTAGTCAACGGTCGCCATCAGAGCCATCAATCCCGCTATCCGAGCCGGAGTAAATGGGTCACGCAAGCTACGAGTAAAAGCCGGGATCAAGACTTTTCGACAAGTCGCCAGCGACAAAGATTTAGAAAGTCTACCCAACAGAATACACGTGTTGGTTCGAATGCCGGGTTCTACATCAATTTGAGTTTTGGCTAGATGTCGAAGTAAATCGTTATTCAAAATCCTATCGGACAACTAGAATCACGTAAATCAGAGTGAGATCTCGGTCAGCAATACGAACGTCGTAAGGATGCAGGCTAGGCAAGAGACCGCAAGTCATACATTCTTCACCAAAGTGATCGTACCTTTGGGGCCAATAAAAGGATGCTTTTTACCGTTGCTTCACGAATCAAAGGTACTGTGTCTGTAAAGCCAGTGAGCAAGTTTGGCCATATCTTTTCCACCACTACCGATTTGTCTAGCTGATCTACATACTGAGGCATGAGATCAAGCAAGGACAGTCGAATAGCCCTATCGGGGCTCGCAAAGAGTTTCACTAATGGCTGAAGCAGGATCGATGAAAATTCGGTAGAACTAAGTGATGAGGATATTGAGATGGCCAACGGTAGGAGAGTTGGTCCATCTTGAGGAGGATTCACAAATAAATTCAAATTTAGCACGATACGTCCCACTGAGTTTTTAATAACTGTGGATTACATAACGACTCACCGGCACTATGATCAAATGATTGGACCAGTGAAGGCAGGACTCGGAATTTAAGAAATTCGGGTGGAAGCGATTCGGCAGACTCCTTAATCGAACGGACCAATGCAGCTCGCTCACCCTGACTTGCTAACGAGAAGCCTTCGAGTCCCTCGCAGACTTTAATCAGTCTATTTTCTCTGAAGAACCCGCCCGCGCCTCCGCCTCCGCTTTCACCCGCTCCGAATCCAATCTCCCAAAGAGCTTCGGCCTTGAGACGCGAGGTGGGGCTGGGAGAAGCTAGTCGCCTTGAAACTGAAAACAACGCTGGAGGAATGGATCCACGTTGTTGCGCCGGACCCTGTGAGGGCATCACATCGTTAAATAGGGTCTGAATCAACAGGTAGAGTTGGTAGGAGTCCAAGCAAGAAGGGTCTAAGCTAGAGAAAAATGTCAGATGGATCGATCAACCCAAGTTCATTCGGTCTTTCGACATGAGTTGAGATGGGATGACTCAATAGCATACTCTTTCAATGCATCGTATCCTGTCTTTTGAGTTTCCGGGCTTGCATAACGTGATGAGTCGGGCAGGAGACCACCCAGTGACTAGCAAACGAAGGATACGTCAGGGCGAGGTCAATGAAGTTCACACATTGGTTAGCAAGATCAGGATTGTTGTAAGGTTTGTAACTTGATCGGTTCTCACGTAGAGCATAGGTTGGGAATCCTTGGGGCTACTCAGAACCTCGAAGCCTGATAGTTTCCACTCGCCCGATTGAGTGATGAAGATAGAGGACGGCCGTAAATTTCCGTGTGTGGAGGTACCAGGACCATTGAGGAATTTCAAGGCAGACTGGGTTGATTTTGTGGATCAGCTTTTCGGCACGTCGCACAGACTCCCTAGAGAGGTTGGTAAACTGACGACGATACGGCTCAAGCCCCACATTTTCCATTCGACATCCGAAGCTGTAGGTTTCTTCCCGAGGCCCTTTAGGGTCTCCAATCGAGTGGATAGCCCAGTAACTTTTTCTGTCACAATATAGACCGCCGTATCTGTTTCGCTGCCATCGAGGAATTTGAGGATGTCGGGGTGTCGCAGGGTCTTCAATTTCTTCAGCGCATTTTTGGCGAATCCCAAGATAACCTTCTTATCTTTCGATCCAACAAATGAATTTGGTGGCTGGTTCGTATCATAGATAAAGATTGAGATGTTGGAATTGTCGTCGCGTTTGATTCCGTCATGGAGAGTCCAGATCGAATGACCGTCGAAGGATGGATCCTTACTTCCTAAGCCGTATCCAGGTAGGTTGGGAAGTCCGCTTCCCTTGGCGAGCAACGAGCTTGCAGCACCTCCTAAGGCAGAAAGCCATGACATTGCCGCCTAGTTTGGATTGTCTATAGGTTCGTGGAGTCGATGTGTGGCATGTAGGATGAGAGTCACGAAGATCGGTCGACAGAGGTCCATGAATAAAACTCAACACTACGATATTTACTGTATCACAACACCATTCACAGGCAAGATATGTCTATACTGAGGTCTCCAATCACGTCCTGCTCATATCCAGTGTAGTGTATTGTTTTCTGGGTTTTTTTTTTTTTTTTCTTGGTGGAGTGTTTTTCGTGAAAGTAGTGGCAAAAGAAATTCCTCAGCGAAATGTTTTCTATTCATCGATTCGACCCCGAGGCAAAAGACTCCATCAGCTCAACTCAGAAAGTACCAGCACCTAGTCAGGCTCAAGATCCTCTCGCCCGACTTCATGCAAGGCTGAAGGCCAAGACAACCCATCAAGCTGAGGAAGTCATTGAGAGTCCCGCTCAAGATTCTTTGAAACAACCGATAGCCGTCAATATCTCCATCACATCCGTAGATCCATCAAATTCCGGCTATCTCTCCAAACTTGAAGCTATAGAACTTGGTTCTGCCAAGAATGACGACCGTCCCGAGGGCAACGGCGATGACGATGGGTCCATCCCACAATCTCCTACTAAACCGATCACTCGAAAACACAAAGCTCGGATCGAGCTCGGCCTCACTGGTGCCAACGCAATTCCCCTGCCGACATCCGAAGCACCCAAGGAAAAGACCGTCAGCAAAAAGAAGTATCTCAAACGGAAGAAACTACGAGCTCAGGCACGCAAGAAAAGTGTATCTCAGGCCAATAAGTCGAACAAGCAGGAGGAAACAGAATCAGTCGCCGAACATGATGAAGATTCAAGCGTGGGATCACCTTCAAAACTAGTAAAAGGATATGATCCTAAGCTCGACTCAACATCTGAAGCTGCCCAAAATCCAACACCTACGATTAACCTCACCAGCATTGACATTCAAGATGGTGCTTTGTCCCAGATGCCATCAGACCCACCACGCCCCGCTAAGAGACCCAAAAATTTAGAAAAAGCTCTCGAGCGAGTTTCGAAAAAGAGACGAAAGCTGGAACCCGCAACTTCATCCATTTTTGAAGCTGCAGATACTGTCCTTGAGTCCGAAGAATGTCCAAACATGGACCAACCTACTCAACCCGGGGCTCTTCCTCGTTTTCCTGCACCCACACGACCGTCACTCCCAGACCCCCAGCTGCTAGCACGATTGGCCATGGGTCTCACCAGTGCCGTTGATGGAACAACCGCCGAAGACCCAAGCTTTCTGTCGGTGGACCATGAAGCTAAGCTAGACCTTGACACTATTCCACTCCGCGGGAAGGCGGATATCTCTAAGGAAGGGTTCGCGCTGAGCCAATCCACCATTAACCGCTTAAAAGAACTTGGTTTACGTCATCTTCTACCAGGTGAGTGTTAGTTTCATTGCGGAGATACTCAGACCATGTATGAGAGTAAGGTCCAAACTTACTGAATCAACTTCATTTTCCAGTCCAGATTGCAGTACTTTCTTCTGTATTGGGTAACCTGAAAAGCCCCAATTATACGCCTGCATCGATCTTACATCCTCTCCATCATCCACCTCCCGACATTTGCGTCAGTGCTCCAACTGGGTCCGGTAAAACGTTGAGCTATATCGTGCCGATTGTCGAAGTAAGTGAGCGAGCGTATGAACTTGGATTTTTTGGCTGAACCCCCCCGAGTTCAGAGATCCTGTGTTCTATGAATTTACCACCATTCTTATCGTATCCTCCATTTCACAAGACTCTCGCCTCTCGTACTGTGGTCAGACTTAGAGCTTTGATAGTCCTTCCCACGCGTGATTTGGTCTTGCAAGTTAAGAACACGTTTGAAACTTTTGCCAAGGGAACTGGATTGAAGGTTTGTCAGTAGGTTTTCCTCGAGCTATGGCTGCTACCCAGGCTCGTTTTTTCTGATTATTGTATTCATTTTCTGATATCGTGGGATCTTAAGCTTGCCATTGTTACCGGCCAGCATTCATTTGCTCAGGAACAAGCCCTTTTGTCCGGTAGTCGAGTATATCATTCAGTGTAAGTACCACGCTGTATCTACGCAATTTATGTTGTTTTTGACAGCGTTTGATTTCGAATAGACCGGAATGTAAGGTTGATGTTGTCATCGCTACTCCGGGACGACTCATCGATCATCTCAACCAAACTTCTGGCTTTTCCCTCGCTAACTTGTCCTTCCTTGTCAGTACCAAATTACACTATCTTAAAACTTACGATTTTAGCGGATCGATGGCCTGAGCTGGCAAGTGTACTCTTATAGGTCTTAGACGAAGCTGATCAACTTTTAAGCAAGAACCAAGCCTGGCTTTATCGAATTTTGGAATCAAAAGCTAAAGCCCCGCGAGAGAGCGTCGAGAACTCCGACTTTAGATCTCAAAGTCCAGAAGATGATTTTGGGGTGAAAGAATATAAAAAGTCATGTGTACCACTCCCGCTACTACAAAAGTTTCTGACTTCAGTCGAATGTGGACATATTCCTGCCGATTGGAGTCCATTACTCCAGTCAGAAGATCCATGCAAACTCAGGCCGGTCAGTCATCCACGAGTCATTGTCGCACGTTCACGCGCATTGCAATGCTAGGTTGTCTGTCTGGGTGTACGGCTGATTCGGTATAATATAAATGCCTTCACGCAGTTCCAAATTTTGTTGTTCTCCGCGACTCTACGTCGCGACCCGACCAAGTTAGCACATCTTGGGTTACGGCAACCATTGTTCATCAAAGTCCAACGGCCTTCCATGGAAGTGGCCGACAACTTTAGTGGATACACACTTCCACCGAGCTTGAAGGTATGTTGGCTATGTTGTCTCAGTCCGGTTGAACGCACTACTTATCAACTTTGTGTTTTGGATCAGCAACACCTGCTAGTCACCACTACCCAACTCAAGCCGCTTGTCTTATTCCACCTCATCAAAACACACGAGATCCAACGTGCTTTATGCTTCTGTAAGTCGGTAGAGGGTGCTACACGACTCGTCAACTTGTTCCAATTGATGAGCAAAGGATGGGTCGAGTATATGGCCACGCAAGCTGGAGTGGAAACCACCTCCCTTGGCACCGCTGCCCTATTTTCGAGCGACCTCAAACCGGTCGATCGCAAGAAGATCTTGACAGAATTCGAAGCGGGTCAAATCAATTTGTGTGTACTTTTCGAACCTCTTGAGAAAAGTGATTTTTTCTTTGCACAGAGTTTTTGAGAGAAGGCTGAGTATGTTAACCTTCAACATGTTCCTTAGGCTCATTTGCTCAGACGTGATCGCTCGTGGTATCGATATCCCATCTGTCCAGCACGTTATCAATTACGACTCCCCGGTCGACGCCAAGAAATACGTACACCGGGTCGGACGCACAGCTCGGGCAGGCGAATCGGGTGATGCGTGGTCACTGGTAGAATCTCAGGAAGCAAAGCACTTGAAGGCGACCCTTAAGGCTTCGCTTGGAGATGATTGTTTGGAGAAGATGAAGAAGGTCAAGCTCCGAAGACCGGAGATGGAATATCTGGTACCCGTATATGAGGTACGCATTTGCTGTATCAGCACACGG
>KI571981.1:2120-12715 GCA_000500245.1 Cronartium ribicola 11-2
GCTTATGCAGAAAGTTGTGGTTCAACCGGACTGCGGTGGTTTCGAAAGGTTGCATGTAAACATCATGCTCCATCTGGATGATTGGTGTTGTCCGATATGCTCCTAGTATCAGTCTATTAGCCTGATTCTGTATATCATGTAGAGTTTTAACCACGTTAGCCTGGTTCCGGGTTGTGAACCATGCAACACTACCATATAAAACCCTCGGCCGTAAGACACTAGTTACTACATAAGACCTTTGCTTCTCTGGGATTCAGGCCCCAGTAGACTCGATTGATGCGGCGTAGTTGATTTAGAACATTCTTGCCTTTGAGCTTGACCTTTTCAAGATGGGCAGTAAAAAGGAGCTTCGGATCCAGCCAGAGTCCTAGCCACCTCAATTCCTCCTGGGGTTTGAGCGTGAATTCTCCGAATCGCAGGTCTAGGTTTTGTTGTTTCCTATGGGAGAAATGCATCAGTTGAGCCTTCTTTTTATCAAATATGGCACCGTGTCGTTCACCCCACTGGAGGGACCTTCTTGCCTCGTTGCCCAGTTCAGTGATATTGGCCTCAATCGTATCACCTGCAACTAGGTGGGTGACATCGTCAATGAAGCCCAAGGAGATCTTTGTTAAATCGGGTGTGACAGGGGTATCGATTAGTAAAGAAGAATTGTAAATGACGTAGAGGAGAACCGACAGTGGAGACCCCTGCGGCAGGCGGTCCTCCACGTCGAAAGCTTGCGAGAGAAAGTCCTGAAGCCTGAGTTGCGTTGACCGGCGCGTTAGAAAGCTATTAGTCAGCTCCTTTAAGTAACCTGGGCAACCTTTTTGAGCCAGGACTATAACACATATATAGATGAGCTCTATTCCAATAAACCTTGCATTGTGCTACAATAAAGGTCATTACCAATCTTTACTTATCAAGGATATAATAAACTATAAAGTTTAAATCAAATCATCAATTGATTCATTATCGACTAGGCTTCCCAATCAATCAATCAATAATGTCATCTTGTTCCAAATCCTCAATTAGGTTCCATAAGAATAAAATATAAAAATTGTTACAATTTTACAACTTCATTTCAATTTCCAAAATAACTGGGACATGATCTGATGCCCCATAACACTCTTGCCGAATTTCACAAGCTTTTACATATTCCAAAACTCGTTCAGAAACCTTTGAATAGGAAGGAAGTATGAGAAAAAGAGTTACAGATTTAAAATCACCGTCAGTCTTGTCTCCCTGGGTTTATAAAGAATATTCAAGAGTTACAAACATAAAATGAATCAATCCTCCATCCAATTCCCTTCTCTCGACAGTTGAATCTATAACTAAATGAGATTAGAATATCCATGCAATCCAAATGTGTAAATATTAGTCGAACATGCAAAGTCCATCAAACAGGAAATTGAACCACATCTCACCTGAAATAGCTGTTCAGGTTTGTAGATAAAAAAAACCAATTGTCGGTAATTTTGGGCATTGGGATTAGTTGACCAAGTCAGTTAAGTCTTGTATGTGCCTACCCCAATACAAACATCTACATCAAAGAAAAGGAATCTCATGTATGACATACGTGTAATGGCCCTCGAGGTCCGGACGTGTTACTCGCCACGCATCGACGAGTTTACCGTGACCGCTTCCTTCGTCCGGATTCAATTGGCGATCAAGGGCTTCACATTCATCTTTTGTGTAACCAGCGATTTTATTCCAACTTGTAGTCGCATTGCGTAGGTCTTTTTGGAATCATATAATCGGTTGCAAGATAACATAATCTTCAAGTCAGGTTTCAAGAAGGTGACTACAAGCATAAGTCCACCAATTCAATTGTTTACCTTTCTCAGTCAAGGCGCAATTGATGTCCCCTAAGATGTCGATGATGAAGGATCAAGATGAGGGTCGGCATATTGTCAACGTTCATAACATAATTTGAGATCTACCAACCTCCCCAAACTACAGGCTTGAGCGCATCTAGTTCTCTTAGATACCGTTCAAAGGCGGCATTCCATTCATTCTTTCGTGCCATGAACTGACGGGCGAAGGACGAAGAAGATGTGCTTAGTTGAACGAGTTAAGTTTTATGACAAGGAACAGACGTAGGTTAAAAGGGTGGGTAGAGAGAAGGGACATGTACTTTGAGGTTGTCGCCAGCATTTGGAGTGTAGGTCCCAATCAAATAAAATGATTCAAACTCCAGCGTTATCATGCCTGGTTCATATGTCAGCGAAAGGCAGGGTTTGCGGTGAGAGATGAGATCATAGGTCAGGTGCCATATAACTCACGGCCACGTGTACTTTCCTGGTCATCAGACGTCGGGAGACCATATACAACATTCAATGGCTTGTGCTTAGACAATATGGCAACCCCCGCTGGAGACAAACTTGAGTTGAGCTCGAGGACGTAAGACTTGTACAAGAAAGTGATAAGTAGACAGACCATAGCCCTTTTGAGGATCAGCTCCCCAATAGCGATACTATGATGTGAGTTAGTCATGGCATCAGCTCTGATATCTAATGTGTAGTATATTCTCAGAGAAGAATAGACTGACCTTAAACTGTAGTTTTAAATGCATCAGATCAGGCTCGGCTTGAGTTTTGGTCTCGCTCATGATCATTATATCGGGGTCCTCGGCTTGTAGATAAGTTTTTAAGCCTTTCTTTTCACAGGCAGCCACGCCACAAACATTCCTAAAGTCAGAAAATTGTTGTGATCGTCAGCCAACTCCGTCAGCTCTACTCGCGTGGCTTGCGTACAAGGATGGCCATAGCCCCACAGGATTGAGTTTCAAAGTAGACCTCTGGAGGTAATTCTCACCATGCGGAGATTCGAATGAAAGATTCTGGTTTGGCAGTAAACTCGAGCTTGTTTGGAAAGGTTCTGTTGGTAGGCAGATCGCTATGAATTGGAACTGTAGGACCTTTGACTTTCTTGGTCTTTACTTTTGTTTTCTCGGTTACTGTGTCTTCAGATTCTGATTCGTCTTTGACTTTTCGCTTAGATGATTTTGATGACTTTGGATTGGAGTCTTGAACTTGATCATCCATCTCTTTTTTCGTGTTAATCTTATTATCCTCAATCTCGACTTTCGACTTTGAAGATGAAGCGGTCTTAGATTTCGGTCCCATTGTAACTTCAGTCCAAATGAAACGATGGTGAAAGTGAGTAACAAGATCGAACGCTGGCCGAGAAGATACGCGTAACAATCGATTCAACGTCGGTGTCGTAATGCGACAAGGGATGGTCTTCAATATGGATATAATCATAAACTTTTCGGTAAAAATCAATCACAAGTTCACGATTTGTTTTCACAGCCAAAGGATCTTGAGATCGTGATTGAGGCGTGAGGGACGCGCGGGAACGCGGGTCTCGGGTCTCGGGTCAGACAACTTTTCCTTTCAAACTCGCCAAAATTAAAGGTCAAAATCTTGAACAAGCAAAAGGTCGGACATAATCAAAAAAGAGGAAGTCTCTTCCACGCCTCAAGGCATGACCAATACGAAATCATCAACTTACCAATCGTGCATAAAATTGAGTGCTTCCCTCTCCGCGGTCCCCTGTTTACGGGATCCTTGTTTTGCTCAAAGCCTTGCATATTAGATGACTGATGATTGTTGAGGTTGAAATTTGAAACTTTTCCTTAATGGCACAGGAGTGACCCAAAAATGTTATGAGAAAAATCAAATATGTAAGATGCATCCCTTTGAAACATTTTATAAAAACACGCGTAGCGGCTCAGGGAGGTTTGAATAGTGTCAAGAGATCGGACGAGAAAATTTTAATAATATAAGAAAAAAAAACCCCCCCATATTTATGATCTCACTCACACATTCATGACATCTCAACATCAAACTCAAACTGAAAAAGATCATCAAAAACAATCTGTTAACGAACAACAACATTCCACTTTCCCATAATTACAATGAAAGAAAACAACAAAGAAAATCAAAATAGAAAAACACAGAAAGCCACTTTAATGAGAAGACCTGATGCTATTGCTAAAACACTTCCATAGAAATAAAATGAATAACTGAAGCCCCAGGGTTGATGGATATGTATATTATTAACAATCAAATGAAAATCAAAAAACCAGAGAAAAAAACAACAACTACTGATTAGACACTCTTTTGATCATTTCGATAACTCGGAGATTTTCCTATAAATAACCCATTGCCGTGCAAAGTCGGGCGTCGAACATCTGGTACACCTCCACCAGCCTGAATGACTAGCATGTCGGCTCGTACCCCGCTCGCCATTAACGCACTCGCTACGTCGCCTAAGCTCTTACGAACTTCCGAAGACGCGATGAATCCTAACCTTTGAACAGCAGGTGTTGTCGCCTCTGTTGATGAAGAACTGCTCTCCTTCGAATCGATATGGCTCACAATGGCCTCC
The DNA here is from genome assembly GCA_000500245.1 of Cronartium ribicola 11-2. Classification (NCBI taxonomy): domain Eukaryota; kingdom Fungi; phylum Basidiomycota; class Pucciniomycetes; order Pucciniales; family Coleosporiaceae; genus Cronartium; species Cronartium ribicola. The sequence continues at coordinate 6,495 of KI571981.1, forward strand.
TTTAAGAACTGGCTAAGCTCCGCCGCATGACTCTCCGCCCCTCGCCGCGATCGACCAGTCATGACTACAACCGGACATCGCGAGTTCACAACCGCGCGTTCGGCTCGCTTGACAATCGTGTGTAATGGTACGGCGCTTGATACCGTCTCCGCACTAATCCGACTCAGAGCGTCCTTTTGACCTGAACTCCTCTGTGGTCGCATCCCACTCGCGCCTGCTGTTGATTCATTCTCATCTGCAAAATATGTCCTCCATAACAGACTATCGGCCGTCTCAGACTGTAGCTTACCCGCTGCAGTGGTGGTACCATAAATCGTATCAGTCGTCGCTACGCCCGCGTGTACTGTCATCTCGTTCAACCTGTGCACGTCTGTATCCGCTACCTGGTCTTTCGCTACCATCGCAGCGAGCGCCGGGTTATCTTCCGCTGTGGGTTCAGCCGCCCGTACTACTCTTATTGCCGTCGCCGTTACGCCAGGCTGGTGACAAAACTGTACCACGAGCTCGAGGGTAGCCCGGTCATCAGGTCCGCCCACAAATCCAAAGAAGAGGTGAGTCTGATCACTAGCGATGGCTACACTACGCCGGCGGCCGGTGTCGATCCAGAGACCTACGTCACATGCTGACTCGGCGAAGACGCTACGGACTAGGGCGGCATAAAGTGGGGAGGCGTCTAGGGTACCCGAAAGCATCTTCTCAAATGGGTTCACACTCGTCCCGTCGGTCTGGGGGATCCCTTCCGGGCTAAGGTACCAGGGCAGGAGAAGTAGCTGGGCGCCCACTCGTCCAGTCTCGCTCGCGATCTCATGTACATAGCTTTCAGCCGGGATAATCGACATCTTCGACTCGGCTATCCTAACACCGCTCAGGCCTGCAAAGGTTTTAACGACGTTCAAAAGACCGTCGTGCTTCGCGGTTTCTTCTGTCTCGCTTGCTTTCATCACATCTGATGTTCGTTCACCGAGCTCGAGAAGTCTAAGGACGGAAAGCTGGGTACTAGCTTGTGTCGGCTCGATCTTGCTCACGATCACTGTCTCGCCTGCCTCAGGCTCTTTGTTTTCCACCGCGTCACCAGCCGCAATCTTTTCGGGCGTCTTAGGCGTGGGAAGAGGTTGAGCAGGCTTGGTGGATGGCTGTAGGAGTTTGACGAAAGCCTGTGGTGAGAAGAATATAGTGTCAGCGTTACTTGGCAAGCTAACGTGAAATGAAGGAGTGACGAAGGTTTGAACAAGGAGCTGACCATAATACTTGGTAGCTGCTCGAGCCGGTTAAGCACAATAAGGATATTGGAGCGCGTGTCGCCAGGTCCATCCGAGCCTGACGGCCCAAGCCCCACACTTAGAGCTCGTGTTTCCATCAGTTTAGCTTGTTGCTTGCGTTCGCGGTAAGATTCAGGATAGAAGGTGAGGCAGAGGGGGGTCGTGACAAATGTGGTCTATAAAATAGGTATGCATTGAGCTGATAATTTATGTCGCAGAAAAGTATGATGGAGTACTAACCACTACTGCCATGAGCACAAACATTGCAAAGATTGGTGGATTAAGTACGCCAGCGTTGAGGGCAATATTCAAGACGATGAGCTGCAAAAAAGCGAAAGAGAGAGAGAGAGAGAGAGGGAAAGACAAGACATAAGTATGGACAGTGGCCCGGTCACGGAATAGTAGTTGAGACGGACTTCAACCAAACCTTTACAAGCCATTAAGCTACCCACCGCCCCACTCTCTCGCCAATCCATCCCGCTCCATAATGCCATAAGAAAGCACGGCAAAAATTTTGATACTTCGGCAGACTAGAAAGGAAGAGAGCGAGAGAAAATGAAATTGGGTTAATGCGGGGTGAAAGGAGTTTTGTTTTGTCGCTCAATGATTTTCAGCACACTCACAATCAGCACACAGATAGTCCAGCCCTAATGATAATCACAAAAGCCCAAGAGGCGACAAGAGAATCAGCAAAAAAGAACGTAGGTCTGAAGTGAGACAGGGCTTCACGCAGTCTCAGCCTGTGTGAAATTAGCCTGGGAGAGATTTACCCAGATTGTTGAGTCGTTAAGTTTTCCCAAGTCGGTCGATAGGCCTGAAAGAGTGAAGTAGAGGGGTAGAAAGAAGACGGTCACGAGGTCCTCGATCTTAGACGCGAGTATGTTGGCAAACCCGCCGTCGTGAGGCATGATGACACCAATCAGGAACCCGCCTGGCATAGCACACATGTTAGAGACGCTGATTGATTTTTCCCAAATGGACAGAAAGATAATGGCATACCGAAGATGGCGTGAACTCCGATGACTTGCGTGAACCTATTGGTGAAGAGAGAGAGAGAGAGACGTGAGCGTCTAGTGCCAGTAGACAGAAGAGAAGTTGACTGACCAAGCAGACCCAAAAGTCATCAGCAGCACCAAACATGTGATGCCAGGCGTAGGCCCTCCTTCGAAGCTTCCTGATCGACGTGCAAGTGCAATAAAGACCGGTCGAACGAGGAAGACGAGGAAGAGTGCCCAACCAAATACGACGAGCATGACATACAGCGCAGTGATGCCTGCGCCCGAGTTAACGAGCGTGACAGCCAAAGCGAGGAGAATCCAGCCAATGACGTCATTGGCCACACCTGTGACCAACGTGCCCAAACTCTTGAGACGTGCCAGATGGCTATGATGTGAAAATAGAAAGAGAGGCGAATAAAAAGGACGGACCGGCAGCAAGGGTAGAGAGTCCAACATGATTTTGAAGCAACTTGAGCTCGGTAAGGATTCGACATAGTACCGGAAAGGCCGTGATAGCGAAAGCGACACAGATAAAGAGTAAAAAGTGACCATAACTAACGACGTTCGAGTCTACAAATTGATTGTAGAGACCTTTGGAGACCGCTGCTCCTACTGCAAAGGGTACGATGAGACCTATCAAACCTACACCTGTGGCAGCTCGCCAGTTCTTTAACATCAACTTGAAATCAACCTCTAACCCGACGATGAAGAGGAAGAGTACGAGTCCGATATTGGCAACGAGAGATAGGTAAGGTAAAGAGACAGCTGGGAAGATGGCATTAGTGAAATGAGGGATTCGGCCCATGGCCGTCGGTCCGCTTCAGGATGAGAGTGGAAGTGTGAGTGTTAGTATGATGATTAGAGGGTAGAGAATATTAATTATTCAGGGTCACCAACAGAATGATACCTCCGATGACTTCAGATATCACCTTCGGTTGACGAATCTTTTTAAGAAAAAAGCCGAGCACATTGCTGAGTGAGATGATAATCACGGCCTGGCTGTTTTGATTTGTTTTATTATTATTATTTTACAAAAGACAGATATTTGCAATGAAAGGTGGGGGAATGCAAGTTGATAAGTAGAAGATAGCTGAGCCTGATCCAAGGATGATGACAACTGGCTTACATGATGAAGAGGACTAGTGGGCTGAGGGAGGCAAAGGCCTTGTTGTGAGTTTTAAGAAAAGACTGGTAAGAGTAAGAAGAACGGACTCGGTGACATCGAACTCGAATGGGTTCTTGTGACTAGGGTCGAGGATAGATTGAGCAGCAACTTTATGAGTTGTAGATGAATTGGACATGGTGAGAGGAGATGTGAGCTGGAATTAGAGGGACGTAGATGGATGAGTTGAAAGAAGTGTGTGAGTGAGGCTGATGTTTTGAGTCAATAATTCTGAATCAGGATAAGATTGTGAATGTGGTCCATGAGGAAACAAAGTAGAAAACAAGAAAGAATTGATACTAAGTAAGTAATCGAGAGGTGGAATTATTTATATCAAGAGAGTACTGTACTGTAGCTGGATGAGTTGAAGAAGAGATAGGATTATGTATTTCAACTCCACCTGACCTGCCATCAAAAGCAGAATTGGTCGCAGGTGCGTAGGAGGGCTACAGTCGTTGTCTATATTTTAAAGCTAACCGCCTTCTTAGATATTCTACTTAAGTGATTAAGCCATCTCATATTTTTCAAGTTCATTTAATTTCTATTGTTCGAGCTAGTTAATTCTTCGTCACCGGAAAACCTTTTTGTGTTAATCTGGACTAGTGCCTTGTGTTAAGTTTCTTTTGTTATCTCATTGTAGTATGATCTATGTGCTTGCCATCTTCCCAGAACTCTGGGTTCCTCGTGGAATTCTGGGAGCGAAAGTGGTAGCAGAAGTGGTGCAGTGAGAATTATAGTGGACTCGGCACCCAAGGGTAAGCACCCGGAATCGACCAACGGAAAGACCTCATTGCATACCTAATATGTAATGTTCGAAGTCCGGATCTTTAGGATCACTGGATTGTTCGCTATAAGACTATCCTTGTAACAGGCATCTCCGAGCGAGTACGCAAACACTAACAAGAGAAAACAGATATAATATTTCGACGAAGAAAAGAACTCTACAATTGTGAAACGTCTTTAGATCTTTATACAATATGTGTTCGTAGTACAACATTCATTTTGGGATAATTTCCAAAGATGAGCAACTTTACAACACAAGGACAAATTCCAATAACGGACAATTTACAATTTCGTTGGTTACGTTGCATATCAAATAGTAAGGGATACAGAGATATGCTGTGTAGGTACGTATTGTGACAGTTTCGTAGCTATGTGATCATTACACTGGTAGCAATTAGGTGTCGCTTGTAGTGCAAGCACCAGTGCGGGGCTTGCATGTTGCTTGCACTGTTGAGCTGTTGCTTGTCAACATGTCATGGTACAATGACAATTACATAAGCGACAGCTCGGCGGAGCAGTTCACAGATGTTCTCAAGAGATACCAGTCGGTACTCAAGGAACTCTTGAGAAATGATTAAATCATATTATCCAAGGAAGCTGTAGTAGTAGGATTGAAAAATGAAAATTTGATACATAATATGCCACCAATGACCTTACATATTTTTGGGTGAGGATATTCAGTAGGACCATGTAGATTTGACTGATAAGTTAGATGACCAGTGCATTTATTATCAACAACTTTACCTTTTGGTACTTTGTTACAACACTCACGAAACTTGACAATCCTTAAGATCTGCATACAAAGCCAAAAACTGGTGGAAAATGGTTCAATCACATATAAAAAATAAATGGCATCCTAAAAAATGGGTATCAAGCCTTTTTTTTTCACCAAAGATTTTGCCTGACCACAGGATGAATTTCTTCTCATTTGTCTTACCATGAAAACCTTGTTTCTTTTTCTCATTCAAAATTATTCATGAAGTTTCTCGACTAGAGTGACATATTTTAAAAACCAGGTACCAAGAGATCTCCCGCATATTGTAAAAAAGTAATGGCAGCAGCAAAAGCTCTGAATCCACCCAAGATATGTAAATTGGCTTGTCAAGCTTCAGGAGATGTGAGTTCATGAACAAGGATTTGTTTCCATATTGGTACTTCTTCAGGTCTAGGTTTTGGTGTGCTCAGGTACAAAGGACTCTCTTTTGCTCAAATCACCATCTCTGTTTAAGGTTTAGGGTTGTGGGTGGTTTACTGAGAAAGAGGAGAACAATTAAATTGAGATTTCCGGTCTAGTCAGCCAAAGTCTTGAGGAACCAGGTTACAAGTTGAGTTTAAATTTTGAACATATGGGAGATGGTTGTCCTTGTACAAATAGTGTATGCAAATTCTCTTAGGAAGCTGGTGCATGGGGTGTGTTTTGGGGTTGGTCAGTGGTTTGGTTTACTGTACCTTAGACGTTGGGCCTCTTATCTGTACGCCTGATGTCAATGTGCATTTATGAATAATGCACTTTGAGCAAGTGCACAAGACCTTTGAGAAAGTTGATCCCATGAGTTTGGGTGTATGAGATGAGGATGAAGAAAATTGGGCTGGACAGTGAATCAACACCTGTGAACTGTTCCACCAAGCTGTTGCTTATGTAATTGTCATTGTACAATGACATGTTAATGACAAGCAACAGCTTGACAGTGCAAGCGACAATGCAAGCGACACTGCAAGTGACATGCAAGCAACATGCAAGCCCCGCACTGGTGCTTGCACTGTAAGTGACACCTAATTACTACCAGTGTTACACTATAGTGGACTCGGCACCCATTGTGTGTGGGAATTGAACCCAATATTTGGCAGGCACTTGAACCCTATATTTGTAAAAAAAAAACTGTCCAATGTCTATCAGCAAAATGCAAGGGAGACAAGGGGCCATAGCCTATAGTGGACTCGGAACCCAAGGGTAAGCACCCAGAATTGACCAATGGAAAGATGTGGAAGATTCTGGGAGCGGGTGCCATTGCCCTTTTT
>AWVX01041940.1:0-10541 GCA_000500245.1 Cronartium ribicola 11-2
TCCACGTCCTCAAGAAGGTATGTAAAACCAGCCTGTAAATTGACATACGACCATCGGACTAATATTCTTTATATTCAAATCTAGACTCCACAAGGAGCAACCTCGGAACCTCAGAGCAATGCTTTAAATCGATCAGCAAGTAGTGTAACAGAAGGAGCAGGAGCAAGCGGTGGTACAAACTTAGCAGCCTCATTAGCAGCTGCATTAAATAAGCGAAAAGGGACGATGGGAGATGATAGTGATGAAGAAGGAGGCGGAAGTGATGATGAATGGGATTGAGGTTATGCTGGAAGTGTAGCACTGTATATATATATATTATTTGTTATTGAAGAGTTTATAGCCAAAAGATTTCTATCTTATGATCTAGACAAAGTAATAAATGTTGTGTGTATATGAATGATAAATAGCATGAGTTCAAAACGTTGATTTATGTTAAAACTGCTTTTGGGTTCAGGTTTCTAGACTGACCATGGTAGCTCTTTCTTACTCCGAGTAAATGGGCAAAGAAAAACTGGTGAGCGCCGGTGGTATCTTCTTAATTAAATTAGTGTCTACACAATTCATCAATTAGGATCGAAACCTGGCTGACCCACAAGTCGAAATCTCATTGAGACTTGAGCATTTATTTGTCTCTGTTCAAGTTTAAGGTTGAGATAACAAAAGATCAGGTGTGACGGTCGTTGACTTGGGGTGAGCAGAAGTGGCCAGGGGTGTTCTTCCTTCCAGACTAACTCACTCAGGAATGAGTCACCACTACAACTTAGCACTCGAGACCTCTAGAATGGACCGGCAAGAGCCATTGGAGGCCCTTTCAGTCTCTATTGAAGGGGCACGAAAAAAGAGTGAAACCAAGTGCGACGAGCGTTGGTACTCGGTGAGGGAGTTTGAGCTCTCGTGGAAAGCGGGCATATGTAGTTGATCAACAACAACGGGAACCACATGTTTTTAACTGTCCCTTTTGTTCAATCGCCCGGAATACTCTCGGTGCTCGAACTTCACCCTTCGAGTGAGCCTGGCCTTCACGATCCATGAGCTCATAGAAAACGGGCATTTATCCGTTAAATAACAACGGGAGGCTTGTAGTAGGAGCTAGACCGAGGTACAATGCTCAATCCCCTTTCCTCCAATCATTTTGTCTGAAATGCTTTGGCGGCTCAAGCTTTCGTCCCCTTTTGTTGAGGACAAGTTCAGGGAATGAAAGGAGAGTAAGGTCTGTTGAGAGTTTGTGATCTCTTAGAGTTGGTCGAACTTGGATGAAGGTGTATAAAAATGTGCTTGAGCTTTTTTTGATAATCCAATCCACACTCCATCCATCAACTCACATTCGCAGTCACAACCTCACTATCACTCTAAAAACACTCTCACCAATCTGATTTTTTTATATTTTTTTTTATACCAATCTCGAATTCTGCAATTCTTTTTTTTTTTTTTCAAATAAACAAAAAAATCCTCACCATCATCAAGAACATCATGTCAGTCAAAGACGCGAAAGGTCGAATTCAAGTTTGGGGACAGCTCTACGCCTTCGATCTTCCCAGAAGTTTACGTGGTAGTCTATGGAAGTGTGACACGAATGACTCTAAACTTAAAGTTGAAGAACACTTTGGAAAAAATATGTATCGAAATAGTTCTAATCAAAATATTGATGAATCAAATGAAAATTGGACTGAACAAGATGATTCAAGATGGTATCTTAGACCTTTAGTTTTAGATGAAGTTTGTTTAATTAAAATTTATCGTTCAATTTTACCTCAATCTTATGGTAGAGATAGTGGTGCTTTATTTAAAAAACCTTTAGATGAACTTAAACATTTACAATTTCATCTTGATACTAAAGGTCAAGAAAATCGTCATAATCGTCGTTGGAGTTTAATGATTATTGGATTAAAGCAGATAGGTGCTTTAGAAGTTCAAACTGAACTTGAACCTGAAGGTGATGATGATAGTAAAAAGTCAATCAAAGATCGATTGGTGGTTCTTAGAGGTGAGGTAGCTAAATATGGTTCGTGTTTTCTGTCTCTCTCTCTCTCTCTCTCTCTCTACAGCGTTCCAGTGTTTTCTTTCATTCGATGTTTTTTTTTTTTAAAACAAAAAAAACAACGCGTGAATCTTTACTGAACTGATGTCTCTATCTTGTTTTTTTTAAAAAAAAAACTGACAGAAAATTCGATCGAGGTTACGACCTCCAAAAACTCTCGTAAAAGAAGTAAAAAAATTAAAACTCATGAAAAGTTATCTCGTAAGAGTAACAGAGGAGTTGATACCAGTCCAAAGTCTACGGTAATTTATATTTGCTTCAATTTTTTAATTTTAATTTTTTTAATTTTTATGATTATTGGTTCACTGGTCAATTGTTTATATGAATTTGGTACAGACGGTAGATAAATTATTGCACTCATGGCAGAGGCAATTAGAAGAATCTGAGCTTATATTCATCGGGGCTAGTAAAAAGGACGTCTCGGAACATTTTCCAGAGACTTCAACTGCTTATAGAAAACTTCGTCCTTTTCCTTTTGCTTTTGGAATTCCGGTTAGTCCCACATCTTTATAAATCATTAATATGGTTTCTCTTAAAATGAAGTTGACTCTTGTCTTTTTTATTTATTTTTTATTTGTTCATCAGAGCGTAGATGAGCTCAAGCGATGCTTTGTTGTACTTACCACGGCTGAGATTCAAGTAGGATTTTGAATAATTTTTTTTGCTACTTCTCTCAGTGAAAGAATTAGATCATTTATATTTCGCTTTACTTGGATTCAAATATCTTCTATCTCAAGCGATACTAGTCTTTGCACCACCGATTTATTGTATATAGCAAGTCAATTCCAAGGCTTTTGTCGCTTTCATTGTAAATAGCTTACAGCATCTTGTCTCTTGGCGTGTGTGTGTGTTTATGAGCTCAGCGAGTGCAAACTTGAAGGCTCACAGAGCTCCTTGGCCAGAATTGTTTTTTAAAAAAAAGCTACATTGGTTAAAGGCTTTGAGGTCTCAGTCAACCTGAGTCAACTACCCGCGTTGGAGGATGGGATGAATGCCAATGGAACAGGTGAAGCAAAACGATAAGCGGCGAAGTGAAGTGAAAAGAACCGAATAATACATCCTCCGATGGACATAAGAGAACATCAAACATTACTACATCAAAGGCAATCTTAAACTAAAAGAACGAAAGAGAGATTCAAAGTCGAAAAGGAGTCTCGGGTGGCATGAAGGGAGAGTCAGAGGAGAAAGGTGATAAGATAGGCTGTTAGATTGAACAGGGTAGGAAGCAATGAAGCTCATTAGCTAAGTGTACTGCTTTACTTTTATTCGTTGCACTCATTGAACCTAAAAAAAAAAAGAGTTGAGCTCATCAAAATTTCTTGAGCTAGTGAGCGAACTTGATCGAAAGGGCAGCAGGCGGATGAGAGGTGATATCGAAGAGTAGCAAGTTTAACTAAGAAGTAGGAACAGTCAAAAGTGTCAGCTACGTTGAAAGGCAGAGGTCAACTTACTTTGACACGACGGCCTCAAAAGGAGATAAGATTGACAAACCTCATCTTGACACCATTATTTTGAGATAAAGGGAGCTTTTCTATATCTCCAAACTTTGGTCTTAAAAGCTTTTCGAAAGCTTTTCCAAGTCTTTCCCAGGAGAAGAATTTAACATCCTTTTGGGAATAGGGTGAGTAATATTCGAAGAGGAGCCTCATGTTGGAGATGTGAAATTCGGGATTGCTAACATTGTAATCAGGATGGGTAACGACATCCTCGATGAGTTTGTCATTGAGGGTTGAGTGGTAACATACTTCTGGTGGTCTTTTAATCAAGAGTAAAAAAAAAAAAAAACGAAAGTTCCAAGCTACAAGGAATTGATCAAGTAAGGTATCTATCACAACAATTACAGGTCCAATCAGGACAATTATGAAGAGATGTTTTAAATGTGTTGATGAACTGTTTTCAAAAAAGGGCAAAGAAATTCTTGTTCACCAAACTTGAATAGCAAAACAAAACCACGCTGGTCCAAAATTGGTAAATGCATGTATTGTGTACACACACACACTCAAACCTGCCATAAGGAATACCTTACAGGAACATAGAGGGTCCCTAGAATGCACTCCACAACTCTGTTTAATATGATTGAGGCTGGTTGAGGACATCAAGATTTAGTACAAATACTCCAGTAACTGTAAGAAAAATTCTTTTAGCAAGGTTCTCTTTTCTGTAGACAGGCTGAAAACAGAAAAACATTGCATTCTATTGATCTTGGAAGTCAATCAAAGGAGTATTTACAAGATTTTTGTGTAGATACATCCAGGCCATCACATTCCACATGGATTGACAATAGCTTGTTAATTCAAGCGCATATCAATGGGGCATGAAATTTGATATCTTTCAAATCAAACAAAAATCCTCAATTGAGAGGAATCATGAAACATGAAGAGGAATGTGAGTTTTACAAAGCCCTTTGTGGATTTTCAGTATCATAAGACAGAAAAAATCTGGGCTATACATGTTCTAATACTCAAGAAACATCACAAAATGTCAGTGATTCATTCTTGAAATTGAAAAAATGGAATTGACTGATCAAAAAAAATTCTATTGATCTGTGTGATGGTGGCCTACAAAACTGGGTGTCAGTAAATCCAAAACTTGCAACCATGACTCCTGAAACCCCATCAACCACTGTAAAAGGTGATGTCAATAAAGAGTTAGGTGAGTGATTCTCATCTCAAATAGTGCTTTACAAAGTGAACTGATGTTGCAAGGCTACTACCTCTTTCAAAAATGTGTACATCTATCTCAATTCTACCTCAACAGAAGGTACCTCAGGGTTAGTGAGATAACAATCTGATTGCAAACTCTTTATGTGAAATAAGTCTAATTTCCTAACAAAAAAAAACACCCAGTGTATTTTAATGTTTCTTGCAAGAGCCTATCCACTCCAAAAGAGACATTTGTCCATGAAGATGATGGTAAGATAGAATTTGATTGATTTTGGTGTCCACCTGTGAGCAAGCCATCAGGATGAGCAGGTGTCTCTTCAAGTTGAGGTGCTGAACTGTTGAGGTTTCACAGTCTTCATATATGCGATGTACAGGTGCTTGCAAGAGCCTCCTGGAGACTGGGAAAGAGAGGTCCAGAAGAAAACAGCTTCTGAGTGGTGTTGATCAGGCATGTGGATTTTTTGCTTTCTGGTAGTCAAATTTCTTCTTGAAAACCAAGCAGGTCACTTCAAATTTTGTCCTTAAATTCATGACAATCAAACAGAGAATGCCTCCCTCACTCATATTAAACCTCTACACATTGCATTACTCTTCATTTGCTAATCAGATGGTCTTGCCAGATTTATTCAACATTCTCCCAATCACTGTGTCCGCAGAAATTGCGCACAACACCAAGCACCAACAAAACCCCTTTGTGTCACAAAGGGGATTTGTCAGCGCTAGACATCAGGCACATTTTCTGCGGACACAGTGAATACTAACTAATCTAATTCTGGGCCTTGGAATCCACCCCCTGTACCTTTTAGAACTTGGAAACACCTTTCCTCACACTTGATTTGAGAAGCTGGATGAAGCAGGCTTTATCTGGACATGTGACATGCTCATTAACCCTTTCCTGCAAACAGATTCAAAATACCTCAATGCTCAACCCCACCTTGTTGCAGTCAGCACCAATGTCAAGTATCTGATATTTTTTTTCTCATTCATTTGTTCATAAAACAAAAAACAAAACAAAACTCAGCAAAAGCTAATTCCCTCTTTTCTTCTTTATAACAGATAATTATTCAGCTTTTAATACAGTTTGGGACACACCAGAAGGAGATTTACAAGGTCATATTTAATCAAATTATTAGAAGCCACTGTTCTAAATTTTAAACATATAGCAGTTTAGACTTTGGTAAAATTATTAGAACCAGGTGAACCTACATCAGAATCTAATTTAAGAGCATTTAATTCAATTTTACGTTTGGTCAATCATTTAGATTCATTAGTCATTGATAAGCAATCTGATTTAGACGATTTTAATGATTTGGGTGAAAACAAAATGATACACTTTCTAGAAGAGTTATTGAACAGTTATCTACCAACGGTGGTGGTGCTGATGGTCAAGGGAATGTTGATCATGGTAGTGTTTGTCAAGTTGATTTAGCTACTACTTGTAATTTGATTTTTTTTTTCTCTCTTTTCTAAAGTCCCATTTCTTTTTTTTTTCTTATAGTATTCAATCAAATCTGATAAATTATGTTCTCCATATCAATATATTCTCTATATTTCTTTTTTCCCCATTATGCAAGCTAATTAGCAACAATCTTAAACTCTCTATTATCTGTTCCTTCTGTGACTCCTTTTTTTTTTCTGAGGTCTGATTTGTTTTGTGTGCACATGTTTGTGTCTTGTTGTTACTGTGAGAATTCATTTATATCTCTTTGTTTTTCTTTTTTTTCACATCTTTCAAAGATTTATAAAGTAACAGAAAAAAACCAGAAGGATAATGTATTAGATTATTATAGTTTATTGTGTGAATGAGGTGCAATTCATGGTGTGTTTTTATTGGGTGGGAGTTGTAACACATGTGAAGGAGAGCTCAATGAGAAGAGTTGACCTACATTTTGTACTCAAATCTTCTGAAATTTGCTGCATACTTCCTTTTGAAACAACAGGCTGTAGTGAAGACATCAAGTTTTTTTATATGGTGAGCCCCTTGATAAGAATGCAAAGTAGAAATGAGCCTGCACATGTAATTTGACATATGGCTACAGTCTTATGATACATTTGCGCTGTGGTATGCAAAAGCTGTTAAGAGCTATGTAGTAGGTTGTCAACAGGGAATTCAGGTGGAAGGGAGTGTGAGAAAGTTACCAGAGGCTCACCAGAGGATTCTTAGGGGTTGGTTTACTTAGGTAGATTTTCTTTAGGAAGCATCTGGACTACAGGAAGGCAGTGTTTGGATAGGTTTGTAGTTTGGTAGTGGGTATAGTACATGTAAAACAAAGGAAGTCAGTGAAGGGTTGGTCATATAGCTACATGAAGGGAATTGTTGAACTTGTAGAGGGTTTGTTTATGAGGTAGATTCTTTAGGAAGGATTTGGCTGGCTGTGAGAGAAGTCATATTGGGTGGGAACATGTTCAAAATTGGGTTCAGCATCAACTATAAAGAAGTCAAGGAAGGAGTTGTCATATAATAATGGGACCAACACCATTGAACTCATAGTATATGGTTTACTTAGTAGGATGTTTCTTTGGTTTTGTTTGGCTGGTTTCTTTTGGTAGCATTCATCTGTGCGCATCATTTGTATTGGCTGAGATAGCAGAGATGGCAGGTTCTCAAAGGAGATTGGCAGGTTCTTGGTGAGGATTGTGGGGCCTAGAGTTTTTGTGGCAGGTTCTATTGTATATAGTGGGGCCTCTGCTCGCCATTTCCCCCCCATCAGTCCATCCATCACCCACCATCATCAAGTATTTTCTTTACCTCCGCCAAAAATCATCGTTTTGAAGTCTCACAGCTCAACAGGAGTGAATCCTCCAAATCCTTAGAGGTAAGGTTTTGAGTTAGGCTTCCTTTGGTCCAAAACCCCCAATAAAGGGTCGCTTTTCCCTGTTTGGTAAGTACAAAACACACCTATGGCAAAAGCAACAATTGTTGCTTTTTGCATATAAGTGTTGCATGGATGTCACTGTGGTTTCTTGGGGAAAAATAAGGTTCAAAAACATTGATAAAGATGCAGGAAAGCAATGAGATGATGGATACAACCTATACAAGTGTGGGTTAATCACCACGGTTCTGTTCAGACACAATCTTTGAGGTTTGGGCAGATAAACCTGAACAACAAGAAGTAATAGAGGAATATGAGCAGTCAGAGAAGAGGTAGATAAAAAGTAGATATGGTAGAGTGAAAGAGTGTGTTCTACCTAGAGTGAGGAGGTAATTTTATAACGTGATCAGCTGAAGGTATCTCATAGATTTTAGCTTGAGAGTGCACAACACGTGACAAGGGACTTAAACAATAAGCAAAAGATGGATGGGTGAAAGAAAAAAGAGGTTAAGCATGTAAGCAAGTATAGAGAACAGATACTGAGAGATGAGAAAATATTGTACATATGGTTCTTTGACCACAAGTGATGAAGAACTGTGTCAAGGATCAAAATTAAGAAAGTTTATAACTGGAGGATTTAGGTTACAAATACAGTGTGACATGTGACACATGAGTGCGGAGAAGTGTTTGACTGGATAGAGGCATATTCTCTGACAAAAGAAGGTTTGGTGGTCGCCAGACAAAAACTACAGGTGCTATGCAAGTGGTAACCTTGCATAGCAGTCATAAACAACAATTGTTGCAAACATCATTTGTTTCTTTTCACCTGCAGATGTCACCTGGATGTCATAAGGGTTGCTTAGGACTCGCCCAAGGTCAAGTAAAAACATACACAAGGGTTGGTACCCATACAGCCACTATCATAGAAGCTACGCAAGTGGTAACCTTGCATAGCAGTCATGAACAACATTTGCTGCAAACAACAATTGTCGCTTTTTGCCTACAGAGGTCATGTGGATGTATTCAGGGTCGCTTAGGGGTAAACCAAGGGCATAGAATTTTAAAATCAAGGTTTGGAAGTTGTAGCGTCAAAAATACAGGTGCTATGGGGCCATAACATCCTGTATTCATTAGTAAAAGGTAGTAGCAGGACATCTCAGGTTACAGATGTTGTGTGGATGTCATCAGGTTCACTTTGGGTCAACTCCACACCTACAAATCCATTACAGGTGGACCTACCATCATTGTGTTAAAACTATAGGAGTTACACATAGTGTAACACTGGTACAAGTGTAGGGGGGTATCTCAGTTACAAGTCAACAAGACAGGGGCTACAATATACCATCAGGCTCAGGCCAGTTGGAAGAATTCATTGGTTGTGGTATGGGAGAGTATAAACAAGGTTTGAAAAGTGTGGAGGTGTCATTAGCAACTCAGTACTTAGGACTTGAGGTGTGCCAGGGGGATGCTTCTTTATGGCAACCCACCTGGCTAAATCAGGCTGGGTGTGAAGCTAGATTAAGCTTCAGACTCAAAGACAGTAACAAAGCTAGTCTGTACTGGTACCACAAAATACAGACTACAGCTAGTTGACCTCTAATGAGAGGGTTTAGTGAGACTCTAGTTGATTTACAAGGGTCCTCCCTTGGTAGAGTGCCTTGTCTTATAACTGGGCACACAGTTATCTGCAAGAGCCAAACTCTGAGAAATACAGGCTTTAGCTGAAGGTAACAGCTCTTGCTCCTTCCTGTCTTGGTGTTCTTTTTCTCTAGCCCTTGGTGAGTCTTCACTGTCAAGGGATCCTGGAGGTGAAGGTCAACCAAACCTTGTCAGGTGGTGGGTGACCTTTATTTTACTTACACCTATTGAACCTTGTACTTATTGAGCAGATACTTATTATATTAAGTTATCCTCAATGTGGTACAGTTGGTTCTTGGTTTGGTGTGTGTGGTAAAATGTGAGGAGAGAGGACAACTCCTGAGCAGGAGAGAAGGGGTTTATATACCTTTCAGGTTCTCTCCTCCTCACTCTTGGTATATGGGCTGGCTTGTGGTTCCAGCTCATGCTATTATAGGGCTACCTAGGCCAGTCTGTGGTTTGTTACTCTAATGGAAGGGCCTGATAGTTGGCTCCTGTCATAAGTATACTATGCTTATGACTCTTGAAACTGAGCCTGAGGTGTGGTTTAATTGTTACACTACTCAATACATATTTAGTACATATATTACACTACTTATTACATATGTAATATATATGTTACACTAGGTTTCTACATGTGTACATCACTTATTACACATGTAATACATATGTTACACTATGTATTTTACTATATATGTACCTATCTGGTTTCAGTCTGTGGAACTGCCATGTAGTCCTCAGGGCTGACAAGGTGTGCTCAAAGAAGTTTTAAGGTTGTGAAGAAGGAAAATTAAAGCTTGGCAGCTGTTAAGGTTTGGGTAGTAAGTAGTGCATTGTCTTGCCTCTGGTGGTTGTCTCAGGAATAATTAGGAGCCTTGTGTCAAGCTATTTGGAAGACTTCAAGCTCTAGTGGTGGTTTTGTTGGAATATCTCAGTGTCAAGGATTTTGGGAATAAGTACTAAGTACTTAAGCTGTGTGCTGTGGAATAAGTCACATGTGACTTGAGAACTGTTTTTCCAGGTAATAATTCAGTAGACTTGAGTTTTATGTTTTTCCTTTTTACATCAGGAATAAGTCTAAGACTTGCATTCTCTACTCTGTCTCTTTGTGCCTGATCATGTGTGGAATAAGCTCTTTTCAAGCTTGATGTCAGGTTCTTTTTGGATAAGTTCAAACTTATGTCTTTTTGTTTTGCCCGTTGTTGTGCAAATAATGTGAAAGAAAGAAGTATATTAACAATTATTGAGGTCATAGAAGGAGGAAAAGCATGTAAGAGGGGTTTTAAAGGTGGAAAAAGTGTTACAATCATTATTAAAAGGTTGAAACAGGGAGTTTTAAGGTAAAAGGGACTTCTATGGTGGCATTATTCTCTTCCCAGAACATTGAAA
>KI572018.1:342-12155 GCA_000500245.1 Cronartium ribicola 11-2
ATTGAGAGTGGGTGGGCCAAAAGTAAAGGAAACTGCAAAAAGTCTTTATCTTTTGCAGTGTCCCACCAAAACATGGGTTTGATTTGTAAGTCCCTTGTGGATTTTTGTCAGGTTCCCTACCAAGTCAGCAAGGACTAACCTGTTGGCTGATAACATCAACATGATACCTCCACCTGCATAAAAATCATGACTGATAAGTATAGTAAAACACATTTCACCAAATTCCTAGTTTTCAACAGTTCAATCAGACACTGAATATATAGAGGAAGACCACAGAAACTGGTTCATCTTGCATAGGAATATCAGTGAACTGACTTTGCCATGCAGAGGAAGGTCAGAGAACTTGCTGCAGCATTAATCTTGCACTGCAGCTGCACCACTCAACAGGCTGCATGAAATTCATGCAGCCCATGCATCTCCCCCATCCACACTAGATTTGATGGTGGATTGATATTTCTCTGATATTTGCCTGAAGTCAATGGGGCACACCAGGCTACCGGTGAGGAGTAGTTGGGGGCAGTGACTACAGCATGTTTTTCAAATTTATCTATATTTCATATTTTAGCGTAAAATTGTATTTCCAATTTATTTTCCTATTTCAAATAAATTTGTCTGCGTGTTAGAGAACCAAATGTATATAAAAGGTGCCATAAGTTACACCATAGAAACTCATGTCAAGGCCAAAAACTCAATTTTGAAGGTATGAATTGATCCAAACTCACCGATCTTACGTCAGTAGGCTCCAAAGGAGCTATCCGGAGTCCTGAGTAATCCCTGTATTCCAAAAATCTTGCAATGGCTTGGGCTTCCATATTTGTCTGCACCATAACGTTCAGTGCAAATTAGGCTCAACAGTCAAGACAAAAGGCCTGGAGAGGCCTGCAGCACAGCCTAGCACACCTCAGAACGACCTCAAAAGGGCTATTTTTAACATCCTATCGCGGTGTTGATGATGCTCCTTGATGCTCTCCCTGACTTTGAGATGACAGCGTGGGACTTTGCTAAATCTTATAATTAGTATTTCATCTTTGGTCGGAAAAAGTACTAAAAAGTATCTGCTTTTCAACCCTTTTTTTTCATGTATTACATTGAGATATACTCGTTTGACAATGGCAATGGTCTGGACAGATGACAGAGTTTGTATCATTGTTTAACTTCGTATTTAGATTATGTGTTCCATTTGAAATTACTGCGCTTTTCTTTGGACTCCTCTTCATCTGCCTTTAACCACGCCCTTCACTTTCTTGGTGAACAATCCCTCCCGGCCCTTCTTTTTGCTCAAAGCTCATCTTCTCGCCTAGTTCGGGTTCGTTACATAGTTTTCTGGATGCAAGAAGTTATGGAGTGCATTGCTAATATCTTCCTTCATATCCCCATCCCCAACTTTCTCTCAATTTGCGCGTGCCGATGATTTGGCTAAAAATACCCGGAGTCTAGATTAGTTCTTTCGCTATCACATCGCTTATTCAAGTAGCAAGCAACTCACGGTGCGTTTCACACAATCGTATCTTATGACTCGTCACTCCTCTTACTTCGTTAAGCTGAATGGTTTCCCGTGTGAATTTCTGGTAAAAAGGAGAAGAATGGCGCCTGAACTAGCCTCGGTTGAGATTGGCGACTCTACACCTGTTGGAGAGACCAAAATCCGAAGGTCTTATTTATCTCCTGACAAGTTTTTGACGTCACCCGCACCGGGCGTTAACATTTTACCAGATGTTCTCAATCACTCGGCTGAGCACTTCACTAACCGTAACGCTATCGGCTGGCGTGATGTAATCAAAATCCACAAGGAAATCAAACCTATCACTAAAATCGTCGGCGGCAAGGAAGTTACCGAAGAAAAAGTTTGGGAATTTTATGAGCTAAGCGATTATAAATATTGGACCTTTAAACAATTTTTGGAAGAAGTTATCTTCATCTCAAATGGTTTGGCTGAACTGGGATTGACAAAAGAACATAAATTCAACTTATATAGTTCAACTAAACCTGCTTGGCAGGTCTTCGCTAATGGTAAGACATCTTTTTTCTCAATATTTCATTTACCTTTTCCTTGCGCTAATTACATTTTCTACATTCTTACTTTCTTTTTTCAAAATAGCATGCGGACGTCAGGCAATCACCTTTGCGACTGCCTACGATTCACTCGGAGTGGAAGGGCTTGAACATTCTATAAACGAGCCAGACGTGGTCGGTCTTTTCACGAATTCCAACTTGCTCAATACTGTCGCATCCGTGATCGACAAGACGCCAACGTTGAAGTATGTGATCTACGATGGCGAGGCAGACAACACAGCGTTGCAGAAACTTGAAGAGTCTCGTTCAGATGTACGAGTCCTGAGTTATGACGAGTTAAGACAGATTGGAGTCGAGAACCCACATCCTGTCGTAAAAGCAGACCCGGAAGATGTTGTTTGCATCATGTACACCAGTGGGAGCACGGGTAAACCCAAGGGTGTGCTGATCACTCACAACAACTTGATCAGTTCAAGTGAGTCTTATGAAAATCTGCTTTGTTTGGTTATACAATTCATTTCATTCTAATCACCTCTGCGCCCACAAAAAAACTGTGTAACACATCACCTTGCAGTCACCGGAGTCCAGCGCATGATGGCGGAATTCTCATCCAACGAAATTGATAGCGTATTAGCTTATCTGCCACTTGCAGTATGTACAAATCGGTGCCTTCCCCCTCGGATCTCAGGTGCACTGACGCCCGCCAGGTCGTTTTTTTCAGCATATCCTCGAATTCATTGTCGAACTCACTGCTATCTCGATGGGCAACCTCCTGGGTTACGGATCTGTGAAGACGCTTACAGATGCCTCGGTTCGAAATTGCCAGGGAGACCTCGGGGCTTTCAAGCCATCTGTCATGGTGGGAGTGCCGGCTGTCTGGGAGCTAATCCGCAAAGGAATCTTGGCCAAGGTCCATGCCGGTGGAAAGATCAAGGAGAGGGTCTTCTCCGGGGCTCTGGCGTTGAAGAAGTCTTGTCTACCATTCGTTGGAAATGTGATGGACGCAATCGTTTTTAAGCAAGTTCGCCAACAAACCGGTGGCCGACTACGTTTTGTGCTCTCGGGCGGGGCCTCCCTGTCAAAAGAGACTCAGGAATTTCTCTCCAATGCGCTAGTAATGGTCCTACAAGGTTATGGTTTAACGGAGTCCTGCGGGGTGTGTGCGTTTTTACCGCCAAAGTTCATGCAGTATGGATCTGTTGGAGCACCTTTGCCGAGTGTCGAGGTGAAGTTGGTCGATGTACCAGACGCAGGTTATTTTTCCACCAACAAACCTTATCCTCAAGGTGAAGTTTGGATCCGCGGGCCATCGGTCACCAAGGGCTATTTTAAACGTGAAGATGTCACAAAAGAGAGCATTACGGATGACGGATGGTTTAAGACTGGAGATATAGCACAATGGAATCCAGATGGAAGTGAGTAATCCAATGTTCTTCTTGCCCCTTGAGTTTCTTCAGGGCTTTTGCTTCATGGTCCGGCTCGCAAAGTCTGATGGCACTTCCTTTTCTCGAAGCAATATCAATCATTGATCGGAAGAAGAATTTGGTCAAGCTCTCAGGAGGCGAATACATTGCGTTGGAGAAGCTGGAATCAATCTACCGCTCCTCCTCATTAGTCAACAATGTCTGTGTACACGCAGACTCAAGTGCAAATCGGCCGATGGCTATTGTCTTACCTCACGAGAAAAACTTGGCCGTCTTATGCCAGGAGACTGGGCTAGGAGGGGGAAAGGAGTTCAGCCAGTTGTGTGTGGACGAGGAAGTGCGAGCATTGATCTTGAAAGATATGAATACGGTGGGGAAGAAGGCCGGGTTCAAGCCGCTTGAGGTCAGTTCTTTTGTTTGGATCTGGGCAAGCTTGATGCTGGTACTGACTTTGTGTGCCTCTTGGGATCCACCCGCAGATGCTCCAATGTGTGATCTTGACTGACGCGGAATGGACACCGGCCAACGGGTGCTTAACCGCTGCCCAAAAGCTGAACCGCAGGGCGATTTTGCAGCTTTATGATGAAGAACTGAAGGTGAGACCGCCTTCAATAAATTTGACCAGCTTCAAGGTAGTAATTCTGATTTCTTCGTTTTACAGAAAGTTTACCCGTAAATCTGATGTTCGGAGTTCTCCAAGTTCCGGTCTTATCTTTCCAGCCAAGCCACAGTCAGAATGACCTCAACTTTTACTCTTTCTCTACCCTTCGCATATGTTTTCCTCGGTTTCTTTTCTTTTTCTTTTTTTTTGATGATGTACGATGATAGGTCGTTGTGCGTCAGAGTGCACAATTGTCGTGATTTTCCGTGTCTGCAGTTAAGGACGTTTCCGGCACGCAGCTGATCATACACAATACACTCCTTTTGTTTCGGTCTGTCTTGTTTCCTTTGAAATATCTTCCTCCTGATTTGAATGCATCCAGTCTGTCTTTGGTCCACACACATTGAGATGCACAGTCATGAGAATTCTGGGTACTGAATTTGGGGAGTCTGAGAAGTAAAGGACATCACACAAACACTTCTTCTGGTACAGGAAGGTCTCTGACATTTCTCTGGGGGCGTCTCACGTATCGAAAAAAAATCTGCGGTCTTGAGGGTCCTCACCTGATGAGGGACAACTCAGGGTAACTCACATAATCAAGCGTGAATCATTTTGCTGAGGGTGGGTTCAGGGCTTGATGAGCAAATACGCCATCATATTTGGCAAATTTGCAACCATGTGATTCCTACAACCATAAGTAAGTCTTTTCTATACACGCAAGCATGGGTCTCACAATGACTATATACATACATTGTATGATCAAGCGTTGTGTTCATTTAATATACGACCAGGTTCAAATCATTTACTCCGGTATCATAGCACGTGACACACCCAAATCGCCGACAACTTCAAATCAAACACAAAAATGGAGACTTCAGTCAACCAATGCTATCCATGAGTTCAGCCAGTTCTGCTTCTCTACAAAGTCAATTTAGAGTTCAAAGTAATCAGTCATTTCTTTCAATACTTTCACATGAACAAACCTATGAAACGACTAATGAATCAACCATGCTTACTCTTCTGCACTCAGATGAATATCAGTCTTCTCACAAACAGACTCCGACTGGGCTTGAAGCCCAGATGCTTGGGCCGCGAACCGGGAGCGAAGCGCCTCGATCTCCCACTTACGCAGTGTGCCATCCAAACTACCACTGATTATCCAAGATTTCTGACTGGCTTGATCGACCCAGATTCCTAGAGAACAGACCTCATGCCAGTGTGCCTTCACACACTCAAACCAAGCATTCGATAAACTTTTTTCCATAATGTTTGAATGAGAATGTCGGTTGGAGAGGGAAGAACTGTAATCGATTTCTTCGTCGATTTTATCTAGATCGTAAACTCGGATGTCTTCGTCAGTACTACCGGTAAGCAGCCAGTTGGGAAAGACAGTATTGAGACCGAGGTGTTCGGGCAGTTGAAGCGCGCATCGAATATAATACGGTTGTGTCAGCCGAAGTATACTTATCACACGATCGGAACTTTCTGACATGAGATCAAGACTCGAGAGTAACACCGAGTTGTCCGACGATGCAGTCCAGAGGCGAGCAGTGGGTCGAGCATCAGGCGCCAAGTCGAGATCCGGGATGATTTGAATGGAGTTAATACTGGTATGGTGCAACAATCCCGTGAAATCTAGACGGCTTTGAATGGGCTGCGCCAGTTCAGAAGTTGGGTTTAAGTGCCAGACTTTGACAGCGCCCATCGTGTCGCCAGAAACCAAGAGGTGAGGCTGCCGTAGAGCACGGTCATTGTGTTGTGAAGGTATGCTTTCACTAGTGTTTTGCAGATCGCATATCCGATGAGCAGCCAAGGCATCGACGGGACGAGTATGCGACTTCAAAGTGTCTACCCGTGGAATAGGGCCGTAGAGGGGGCCGTACGCAGAATGTGTCGTGACTCTCGGGAGTTCTGTTGGTCCATTAGCAGTCACCTCCTGTGTAATAAGAGAAGCCTGGCCTAGATCATCTGTACTGGCGATTGAAATCGGCTGTTCGGAGGCGGGCAGTCTGGTTGTGCGTCGAGAGTCGTCCAGAGCGGATTGTCGAGTACGTTGTTCCTCGTCGATTTGGACCCAATCGTAACCCTCAACAGCTTTCCTGAGATCCCACAACAGGATGTCTCGATCAGTCGACCCTGATGCAAGCAGTCCAAGACTTTCGATGACCTCAATCGACTTGACAAAATCCCGATGAACGATCGATGATGATAATTGGATTTGGGTCTAGCACAAAGCGACACCTTTCCTCAACCATTGACAATAATCGACGACTGGAGGAGAAGACGAGCGCTTGGCGCACTTCTATATCCCAGACCTTGATCGATTTGTCCCAAGACCCCGTGATGAGGAGTTTCCGTACACCTGAGGTAGTGCGCGAAGTGTAGATTGCTATCGATGTGACTGGTCCAGCGTGCCCCCTAAAGGTACCCATCACTTTCCCTGTCTGCGTTACAAAAGAACCCGATGAACGTCTGTTCAGCATTACTCATCAACCTCAGAAACTGGTGACCTCGTTTCGTTTGCTTACCTTCAAATCGATCCGTTGGGCCACGAATCCATTTTGCGCTACATACACGTCGTCCCCCTCGACAAGAATCTTGAGGGGTTTACTAGCGAGCACGATCGGGTACCCATTAGCCACCGTGGGTTTCTTGTCACCCAAGGACTTCTGAAGCCGGAGCTCGGCCCTGTATCGAAAGCAATTTTGTTTTTGGTCAGTACCCTACAGTTAAGTAATGCGCCCAAGAATTGAGAAAACTGAATTTGCAAGAACGGTAGGAAGACTCACGTTAGCAGTTGGGCATCTGTTTGGAAAAGTTTTTGCTCATCGGCTGTCTGCATCGAGGGCGTTGTGGTTGCGGATGACAATTCAGGGTCCCGCTTTGGTCTGGTTATGTCTACTTAATTGGGCACTTTTGACTTTGAACCACTATCAGCCTCGGCTGAACTATTTAACCGCAATTTTTTTTGCCCATGTACACCATGCTAATCCATCCACTACCCATCGAACCACCAGCCTACTGCCCTCTCTATGCCTACCAAAAAACACCGTCCACCGGATTGCAATGCAGACAACCCTGAAACCCACAAGCAGAGGAACATAATCAGCCGCTAGCTGACCACTGAGGACAATCAGATGAACAAGGCTCTTGTGGCACTCACCTCAATCTAGCACTGCCAATACATTTGACTTGGAAAGCTTCCAAGCAGTCCTTGGATGCAGATTCCAAAGGAAGAGGTTCCCAAGGAAATTTCCCCAGGGAAATCTTGACCAATCCAAACTCTTGGGTGCCAATTTCCTTGGAAATTGTATCCAAGGACTGCTTGGGAAAAGTTTTTCTTCCAAGTCAAACATACTGGCTGTGTAGCAATGCTCTCCTCCAGAGCATCATCAAAATGACAAATGTGTTTATGTGACAAAATTCAAGCCCTCGAGAAGAAATGGTTTGAGGACATTCAAACTAGCACTGGGAGCATTAAGTAAATTCCTAAGTGGGAAAATGGCACAAATGCCATTTTCCAGAATGGAACTGACAGAAACAAGCTTTGAATGTGTCTTGAAAAAACTTGAAAAATCATCAATTATTCTTTTCATGCTGAAGAAGAGGTCTTGATCTTAAAGGATCTTGGTGGATAAAACATAGGGATAAAGCCTATAAGTATTTGGGACAACCAAGGGGATAAAATTGGATGAGAAAATGGACATATGTCCAAACTACGTTACTTGGATTTTTCAAGAATACTCCAGAAAAATCATCAAAGAGCTTTCCATAAATTCCTAAGCTGTGTTTATTTTCATGAAAATTTTCAATGGGTTTTAGTAGACCTTTCATTTGTTAGCAGGTGGGAAAATGGAAGTCTAGAAAAGAAATGTTACATATAGTTGTTCTATATTGGTATCTCAAAAGCTCTGAAAAACATCTGAATCTGTTTAGGCCTGTTGAAGAGCTGTTGAAAGGCTTTGGAGATTTTTTTGATTTTTTTTTTACTGGCATGTTTTATTTACAACACAGGACACCTCTTTTGACTGGAAATGCCAGCCAAAATGGATGGATTGTGTTACAGATAAAGTATGCCAGGAAAATTTAAAAAAGTTTCCAAAAAACTCCTTCACAGTTTCACAACAGGCCTGACAGATTTCATGATTTTTTTCAGATTTTTTTGGGATACTATCACATATAGACCAATGTATGTAACATTTCTTTTCTGGATGTTCATTTTCCCACCTGCCAACAAATGTAAGGCCTATTAAAACTCCTTTTAAACATTCATTAAATTCAACAAAGCTTATGAATTTATGAAAGGCTCTTTGATAATTTTTTCTGGATTTTTCTTGGACAATTCAAATCATGTAATTTGGACATATGTCGATTTTCTCATCCAATTTTATCCCCTTGGTTGTCCCAAATGCTTTTAAGGTTTATCCCTATGTTTTGTCCACAAAAATCCTGTAAAATCAAAACCTTGTATTCAGCATGGCAAGGAGAATTGATGGTTTTTCCAGATACATTCAAATATTGTTTCTATTGGTTTCATTCCAGAAAATGGCATTTGTGCCTTTTTTCCACTTGGGAATTTACTCAATGCCCCCAGTGACTCAAGTCCCTGTTTACTAGTTATTGGCATGCCAGGGAATTCAGTGAGATAAGAGATGCAGTCAAACTTCGCATAGGGTAGACCTGTATGATGCCTTAACCTCTCACCTTGCATAAATGAGCCCAGTCAAGGCAAAATCATACCTTTACTGTGTATTGTCTTATGACATACTTTCAAGTTAGACACTGGCAGGTGTTAAAGCATAAAATAGCTTTAGCTTTTGTGGACCTAGGCAGGTGGGAACTTGGAAGATTTTCTTTGATCCCACCCAAAAACCAACCCATATTAATTGAAATCAACCTATGCCCCCCAAAAAGTGAAAGCCTCCACCTGAAGACAACCAGAATCTACTGTTTCTTGCCATTTCCCCGCTCAAGTTTAATATCTCACCTCCCATTCATTCCACTTGATTATCCAACATCATTTTTCTTTCCCCTTCCAATCTTGCACCCTCTAAATTTCTTTTGGATCTGATGACCAAAGAACACAAACTAGATTCTAAGTGCTTTGTGATTTTTTCAGTTTTTTTTTTTTTGATCACTTTTGCATTGTCAATTTCAAATACAATACTGATTTTCACCCTTTTTTTCTGGCAAATGCAACAAAAAGTGCATGTTCTGGTGGATTGGTTGGGTCAAAGACAATGTAAAAATGCAGAAAAAAACTGATGAGTTTTTTTGTGCAAAGTTTAGGTCTTGAAATGTGGTGCTCAATCAAATCAGAATATCACAAGGGGTTTTATTCCAATTTCTTATTTAGAACCTGAAGTTTCTGAACAAGGTTTAAGATATAAAGAAATATTTTCACATCATTGAGGAGCCATATTGATCTGACCATAATATTTCCAGATTTTTCCTAAACAAGGTACTCTATTGTGGAAGTCTCAGATTTCATGAACCCCTGCTTTTCCTCTAGTAATAAGTGAAAAAACATGTAGTGTCATCAACAAGCTCTCCTCTCTAGCCAATTCCACAAAGGAGGAACATAAGAACAAAATCAAGCGTGAAAAAAAAGAAAAAGACTTTTTACAACTTCCATCAGGCAAGAAAGCTTATTCAAACAATTCATGTAATATAGCTAAGCATAAACCTCAAGTCCCAAGAAAATACAACATAACATTTAGTGAAAAAGCTGAACCTTTAGACTGGTATCATGCTATTGAAGAAAGTCAGACAAAAACCACCAAGTAATTCACCAACAAGTTTCACAATTAAGCCATGTAATTCCCAAAGGTCAACAACCTTTCTTGCTGCTTATGTTAAACACACCCAACAATATAGCCTTCTATTTAGTGGTGAAACACTTCAAGATAAGTGGAAAGAATTTTCTTGTTTGAAAGGGATTCTGAGTGAAGACTGAATAAACTTGAGTGGAGAGTGGTTAAACTCTTTCAAATATTGACATGGTCTCCACACTTTCAAGAAATATGGAAAACCAGCTTCAGAAGAACCAAATTTTATCAAAGACAAGGTGAAGCAAGTTAGGGAGATCAATTCCAAATGCAATTCAGAAGACATTAACAATATGGAAAAAACCAGACTGTTCTGTGAATCAGTCTAAGTTCCATCTCTTTGTACTTTTCTTTCCTTATCTTATTGATCCTTGGGATTTCTTAAACATTTTAGATTACCACCTGAAAAAAGACTTGCCACCAAGGGCAGTCCTGGAGTCAAAAATATACCCTATTGTGTTACAGAAGTTGTGACTTGTGATGCCACTGGATCCCACAAACACCATCTAGCTTTAATTGGGAAACACAAGCATCCTTGAGTGTTCAACAGGAAGTTGGGAAAGAAACTTGGATTTGAGTACTACCACAACAATATGGCCTGAATGACTGGGAAGGTCTTCCAGGTTTGGATCAATGGATTTGGTTGTTCACTCAAATGCAAAATTATACTCTGGGTCGATAAGTTCAAGGGCCACAAAGTCCCCAAAGATTTTCCCAAAAATGTTTGACTTGATTTTTTTTTTAAAGTAAACCTCACTGCCCACACCCAACCTTGCAAGTCCAGAATCATCTATGCCCTCAAATCTCATTACCACAAGCAATACCTGAACCAATCACTCCGAAATTCATTTCTACAAAGTAAGAGCTGGAAAGATTTTCAGGATTGACATCCTAACAGAAATACAACACATTAAACTTTTCTGGACCTCCGTCTCTTTGGAAACAATTAAGAATTGTTGAAATCCTATGGGAATTGCCACCTTGAAAGACAAAGACACTGAGTAAGCTTTTTCTCTTGATTTAACTTGTTTACACAAAATCAATTTTGGCTCTCATTTTTCTGTTTATTCTGATGTAGGATTATCACTCCAAACAGACATGAACAAGGCCACTTCCTTCAGTCACCAAATTGAAACCCCCAAGACAATCTGAAACGCCCAAAAGGTTCTGGCATGATTGGTCATGCTAACTGCATGTCAATGTATGAGCTATTGAATCTGGAGAATGAAATTTCTCAATTCCTCAACCTCAAAACTTCCAAAGAAATCTATTCCCAATTTGAACCATTTGTTGAGGAAGAAGACATCAAGTCTGATCCTGTGCCTACAAGTGCCAAGGCACTGAAGGAAGTATTTCTCCTCCTTACCTATGTGGAAGGCACCCATTGTCAGCCCTGAGCATGAAAATGCCATAGACTAACAAACCAATTCACAACTCATACTCAGTTTCTAGAGTAACAAAATAAAAAGTGTACTTATCAACTAAGTAATATTATTACAGAAATAAACTCTACACGTAATATTACATATAGTTACATATTACATATTGCACAGAACAAGTGTAATTCATACTGTAATATATGTGTAAACATATTACACAAACATGTACACTTAATACTAATATGTAACAAGTGTAATGTTATTACAGAAATGAAATCCACATGTAATATTACATATAAGTTACATATCACACCTTGCACGAAACAAGTGTAATTCATACTGTAATATATGTGTAAACATGTTACACAAATATGTAAACTTAAAGACTGATATGTAATAAGTGTAACATTATTATAGAAATGAAATCTACATGTACTATTACATATAGTTACTAATTACACCTTGGACAGAAGAGGTGAAATTCCTACTGTAATACATATGTAAACATGTTACATAAAGATGTACACTTAATACTGGTGTGTAATAAGTGTAATATTATTACAGAAAT
>KI572037.1:0-16494 GCA_000500245.1 Cronartium ribicola 11-2
GATGGCTTTTCAAAAAATGCTGCTGAGCAGTGACCACAATCTTATAAAAAAGCGCAAATTTGCTTGCACCAAATAATCAAATGATGATGCGGCTTTTTCAGGCAAGAAATGTAGTCTCAGCTTCCCATTTGCTCAGCAGACACCATGCTGATACCTCCAATCCCAAGCGTCAGGGGAGGTGTATAAATAGAGAGCCCATCCCTTCCTCTGCATATCTTGCTCGCCAACACTCACCATTGCAAGGTATCAAAAACCTATCTAGTAACTCAAACATCAAGCTAGTAAAGAAACCCACCCTTGATTACAACACACCCTATTCAATATCATGCCCATCCAAAGAAATCACACTCAAGCCAATCTCTTTTCACCCGTTTCGCCTCCGCGGCAGTCTTTCCCTAGGCCTGTGCGCATAATTCAACCTCTGGCAACGCCTCGATCCCCAAAAAGCCAACGCCCTAACCCGCTTCTCGCCGAAGCTCGCCCAGCCAGAGCTCAATCCAAGAAGCTTAACCGCCTTCAATTAACAGGCGCCTGGGCTAACCCTTCTTGCACGGCATCTCGTAAACACACCTATCGACCTATCATCGGAGGACGTATCAAAGTTGTAGCAGGCACCCAGAAAATCCCTTCACCTATCCTACCAGAGGCGCGCTTACCATTAGAGCCAGTCAAACCAGTCCCTGGACCTTCTACATCCTCGAGCGCTCGGTCACAGAAACGCAAGGCACCTGAAACTTCCACAGCACCTCCTCCGCCAAAGAAACAGAGGAAAGTCGATCAAGTAGGTGTTCTTCGGCGCAGTGACCGTCTCCGAGCCAAGCGGGGTGGATCGTAAAATCGCGGTAGGACCCAGTCCGAAAATGTGAGACAAGGTGAAAGTGGGGCTGACCGAGCCTGCGAAGGTGAGTGATGATTTCGCGTTGTAGGACACGCTCCAACTGGAGGAGGACCTCGCTGGAGTTGGACCCTAGCATAATTACAAGTTCCTTGAATACCTTTGTATAATGCAAAAAATTATTGAACTTCAATCGTTTGAGGAAATAGCGTATGACTGTTCCCAGAACACAATTGTGACATGAGAGTTATTCCTCCGTCCCATTTACGGTGATGAAAGATGATGATATTCCTAATTTTGGTTGTTAGAGGGGATTGTGAGTGTGAAGAGATACCGGGAGCTCACATTTTTCACAAAGTAAATTATGATTTTGTTTGAAACGTGTTGTGTCAATTCTCTGTTCTTCATTTGGTATTCAATAAATGGATGATGTTCAGGATATGATTTTTTTGGGAGGAGGGGGTGAGGGACAATTCCTTTTCGACTTGTAAACTCACTGATATTCATGGGCAATTTCTTCAGTGGAAATGTGGCCAACGTGAAAGTTTTTTTGTTTGTTTGTCAATTTTGCTTACGATGGTAGCAATTACCATCGATCTTTTAGATTAGTTGCTTGATTCTTTTCTCTGAATGCATACAGTTTGGAGGAGGTTTGTTGTCAATGCATTTCAGGTTTCATGCAGTAAAAGAAAAAATTACACTTGCTTGCCTAAACAGTGCATAATTGAATGTCGTGGTTAAATAAACCTCTGTCTGTGTGTTTAAATTGCTCTCAGAGTCAGTACTCAATAAGAAAACAGATAGGCAGGAGTTCAATCACCAAACTTATTTTGAGGCTCAAAAGTCAGATTTTTACATGACTACCCCCATGTTGGTTACAGAAAGCTCTTAGGTTGACAGTCAGCCTTTCTTACATAAAAAAAAAACACAATTTTTCCAAAGCTGTTGAGTTGACCATCAAGTGGGGTTCTAAACAAGAAGATCAATTTGTAAAGGTGGTTTCTTCACCGGTTCCTTGATGGTCTTGAAAAGATGTATGGGTTTGAAGAGGTTGAACAGTGAACATACAGTCATTGGTTCAAGTAAGGTGCTGTGTACCGTAAGTGGCTGTAAGTGGACGTTGAGGGTCGGGCCAGCCCTGGGTCCGCTTTTGCGAGCGTGCCGGTGCGCAGCCCGACGGATCACATTGTACCGAGCGCGATCGACTCTGAAAAGACGCCTCGTCGCTCACCACCACCTTACGATGTCCATGAAGGTATGTCGGGGCGTTCAACATCGGATACCCAGAGGATATCCATCCAACTTACCCTCAGTCCCCTTCCCTGTGCCCGTCCTCTTAGTTTCTCCACGAACTCATCCGCGCGCGATCTGGTCGTTCAGAAGATCTCATCTCACTTACACTCGATGCGCGTGACAGTGGCCTCCGAGTTTCGTTATTTCCTTTAGAAATCCTCACGCGAAATTCGTTACCTGCCGAATTGACTTGAGCTAAACCTCATTCACTTTATTTTGTCCTCTGCTGTACTCGCCACGTCGCGTAGGATGAAAAAGCAACAGTCCACGAATTTCTCGACACGCTTGAACGTATCACCAATGAACTGCGAACAGATGTACGACATCTCGTTTCGATTTGAAGGTCTACCTTGGAATTACATTTGACCTTTTGGGCTGATCTGCTTGCGTAGCCTAATGCGGCCGCGTTCCTCAGTCGAGTCAAGAAGGCCGACGCTCCCGATTATTATGACAGTGCGTTTAGTATTCTTGAAGGGGTTTGAAGACTTTCAGATCCCGAGAATAGAATGTTTCACCACCCATAAACTAATCACGGCCTCTTACCCGCAGTCATCAAGAAACCGATGGATCTAGGCACCGTGCTCAAGAAAGTCAAGTCCGGCCATTACAAGACCAAGAGTCAGTTCATTGAAGATGTTGAGCTGATCTGGTCAAATTGTTTCCTTTACAACTCCTTTCCCGTCAGTCTTTCACTCATGTTCATCGGTCGACCAAGACTTGACTCCCTCTTTCCCTTTGCGGCACTTTTCTCTAAACTTAGAACCACCCTCTTCGCACTGCTGCTGACTCGCTGCGGACGAAGGCCAACAACTTACTGAAATTCGTCAGTGAGCCGTGTTCGACTCCACATGCTCATTCTAAAGCCGCTCGGCCCCCACTGCGGCCTTCATCTTCACATTCGGTCAGGCAGAGTCAAACGCCTTCGTTGGGAATCTCACTTGCTGAACGGCGTTGGGCAGCGAGTGTACGGGGAGCAGGAGCCGAACCAATCGTTGAAGATGAACAGGGTCTAGAGCCTATCCTCAGCGCCTCTTCCTCTAGCAAAGCACCCCTTACAGACAACAGACAACAAAACACGGTCATACTATGGGAAGAACAGCCAGCGCTGGTGCGACAAAGCGAGCGGATGTATCGGTTTGCAGATTGGGACCAACCCGGCCCGTGGCAGGAACTGATCGAGACGCCAGCCCATCGTCCGCTACAGTCTGCCTTATCCGAGCCCGATCTTTGTATTCTAGGGGATTGGATGGATGCAATGGAGCGCTCGCTGACGACGTGTCAGCTGCCGGAGCTACCTTTTGAGGCCCCGATATCAATCGGGGTTCGGAAAAAGGCCAAGGATCGGGGGACCGGCTTGGGTGAGCCATTGGGCCTAGTCCAACCCATCTCGGCTAATATTAAAACATTGTGGGATATCAAGAGGTTGCATCGCAAGATTACAGCCATGATGTCAGGTCAACAGTCTCAGGTGTGGCTTTTGACTACAGGCTTTGCTCTTTCGTCCGTCCGATGATTCACTACAAGAAGTTTACTCTTTCGAGTGACCGTATTTACAGGCTAACTGCTATCAAAGAGTCAAAAATATATTGGGAGCGTGATACTTGAACTACACTTGTGGTGATACTGATATTTTTCTTCCAAACTGATTGCGTGGGTGCAATTCCGAACAGCCAGGGTTCTCATCGGAGACAGATGAACACGATATTGGGACAGCCGACGATGATGCAGAAGAAGAAGACGAAGAATATCACGTGGGCATTGACCAGACCCTCAAAATGAGCCAGCAGATCCCTACGGAGGCCTATTCCACTAGTCTGGCCGGCGAGGCAAGCTATCAGGCCATGAGGCAATTTGTCACGATGCTTGTCACCCATGCTGGATTCGACGGTTTGTCTTCCCCCCCTTCGTCCTCTCCTTGTCCTACTTTATCTGTCTGTAGCACACTCCGGGGTTGAGAAGCAGTGAAAGAGGTCGAAACATTCATCTCACTGATCTTTGATAGGTTTCCATCTTTTTGTGATCGCGATTTGATCCATGAAATTCAGCGAGTCATGTCGGAGCATTAAACAGTCTGACGGAAGTGGCGATCCAATACCTTACAAACATTGGTCGCACGCTTCACTTCTTTTCCGATCGCTTCTCGGCCACCTTATCGGCCAGTGAGATGGTTCAACAGACCCTGAGAGCCAGCGGTATCAGTGGGTTTGATCCGTTAGAGGCACATGTGAAGGACGACGTTGAGAAGTATGGGAACAAACTAAAGGAGCTCTTCCGGAAGGTCGAGGCTGGTTACGGTCCGGCTGGATTGGCGGTCAAGGCATTCGGGGATGACGACTTATTCGCGCGGGACGGTGAGGCCTTGCTTACGTAAGTTTTTTTTCTTTATTATGGGATGACTGTTAAGTCGGGCTACTTTCTCCAAGAAGCCTAGTAGGGGCTAATGCAGCCGCCAAACTCGGAAATGAATGCAGAATCGATACTGACGGTTGTATCACACTTGATCTTATAAACTTGCAGAGGAGAGTTTACCAACGAATTGGGAGAAGATTTCTTTGGTCTGAGAGAGCTCGGACTCGATGCTGAGCTCGGGATGAGTGCGCTGAAGATCCCGAGTCGATTATTTCACGGTCGACCGGCGGATGGGGCTGAAGTCGTTTCTAGTCAACCTGAGTTGCGCATTCGCTTTGCTCGGGTTTATTTTTTCCCGAAGTTTGAATACACATAGACGAACACTTACTGACGCCCCTGGAATTATTTTGGTGATGACAGGTTACAATCCAAGCCTGAGCCCCGGTTTGTGAAGCCGATGCCATTTGTGCAACTGGAGCGAGATTCCATTGACCTACAGATCGGTTTGCTTCGCGGCGTCTATCGGGCCCGAATGGAGTCAAAGGAATTCGAACTGAGAGACGACGATCAAATTATTGGTCGCGCTCCAAAAGTGATACGACCAAAGGTACCACCCTCTGGTAAGATTCCGATCAAGCGTCGAATGCCGGCTGCTACTGCTGCTGTTGGGCCGCCAACGAAGAAGAAAAAGCTAGTTGAGGATGTTGAAGGTGAGGGCGGATCTGTACGGGAGGGTGTGGATGGAGCAGATCCAAATGAGACTACCCCCACCATTCAGACTTCAGCCGGGCTCGAAACAATAAACCCGAGCAATGGACCAAGTAGGATGGTACCGGAAGTTAAAGTTGTCGAATTCGGATGACATGGTGGTGGTTGTAATACTTTTGCCTTGTCTTTATTCCGCGTATCGCATTTTTTCTATCCCGGTTGTAATTGAGATTGATTATCAGATTCAGCATTTCCTTATGGCCAAAGCCAGTTGCTTGATAAGTAGGTTTGTACATCTTCTCATGTCATATGTACTTGGTGGAATTGTTTCTGAGGATTTTCTCAAGATTTGGTCCGGCTCTGTCCGCCATAGTCTATGTTGGTGTAGTCTTGTTTCATACAAAGGACATGAAAGCCTATCTTGACCCCAAGCCCACGTGGTTGAAAGATTGACCTTCCTCCACTGCCATCAAGGCTGGGATAGAATGTAAGGCTTGAACTTACAAATCCTCGGATGACAAAAGCCAACATCACTTGCCATATCTCAATGCTATAATTGAAGTCGAAGAGGCTGGTAGTGCTGGAATGCATAGTCTTATGCCAACTCACTGGCTATGCTGATCACCATCAAACAAGTTGAGAGTCTGTTTGACTGCGTACTGAAAACTATCCAGGCCACCTTCAAGTCCAAATGACTTTGATTTAGGTCTTGACTCCGACTTATAACTGCTCTCAAAAGTTTTCCCACTTTAGGCACTCAATTCGCTGGTCTACCTGCACATTAACAAATGGGTGTTTGAGCTTATGTACCAATTTCACTATACTTTCTCAAGAACCCCAATTTCCTGACTAAAAGTGCGTGTTGGTATGTTCACTTCGCAGAATGTTCTTCATTTCTTACAATTTGCCCATGCCAAACTTATTTATTATCTTCATACCCCATCTGGCTTATATTTCTCACTGTCTACAATCTGCTTAGTATAGATAGTCTTTTGTTTGGTTGCTTGTAGTAAAGTATCAGTGCTAGTTTTCTCGTACCAACCCCATCATTGGGTATTTATCCAGTCCTTTAGTTCCCTACACTCTGACAGTGCATATAAGTCGTTGCCAAGCGCGGAGGAATATACCAAAGAGCCAAGAGAGGAGGAAACACAACATTAAACCAAACAACGAACGACAAGAGATGTTAGCTCGAGTATACGTCGGGGTCATGACGAAAATATCCGTTTGCACTCAGTTTGAGGGTTTCCGGGTAGAATCCTTGGGATCCCAGAGTGTGGAGCAGTCTTGGGTGGTGGACTGAAGGGAAAGCTGACTTTACGTCGGCGAAGATGGCCGCGACTATGCGTCGGGCCCTCCACTGCTGCTTTATCCACGTTACCAGGTGGACCACGGCCTCTTCGCTAGAGCGGTTCGGGCGTCCTCCGTAGTGACCTCTATGGAGGATGCCGTTTCTCTCAGCTTGACTGGACATGAAGGTGGACAACCAATCCAGATTTTCGATCAATCAAAAGAATCCATGTGCTAGTTGGTCCTAAAGCCAAAATTTATGAGGCACATTTAGATATCAAAGGAGATGTCTGTTACGAGTGTGAAATGTTGTTGCATCCTTGACCACATCAAGTCTCTCAGGCATTGATTATCGGTAAGAATTTCTCTGCCATGATCTTGTGCATAGCTGTGGTGGGATGCACCGTATCCTGAAGTGGTATAAGTCATAAATTCAGGAAAGCTGTAGCACAAACATAGTCAAAAGATCGATCACTCACCCAAAATAAGTATTTATCCGGAAAGGAACAGACACGCTGTTGACCGTTGACGAACTGCAAGCATGATTTATGGACAATTTCAAGTCCGTACTGTGTGTGTTGAGAAGCCAGTGAGGTACAATATCAGGTAGATTCTTTTTTGGTCACGAGTACAAGACCTTTGCAAGATCCAACACTCACCTCACTCGGGGTTGCAATCACACTCCTCCATAAAGACTCAAAGTCGAACGTCCGGACCCATCCTGTTGTCAGTGGATGTAGATCCAATTGAGAAACCAGGCGTAGAATTCCCTAGAGATAAAAAAGTTAACATGTACTCTATAAACCAAATTGAGCATCCACCTATCAGGCTCACTTCGTTGTAGCGAGAACTGAGCTCAGCAACAAATTTTAGGTAAGCTTTCGCTAGTTGAGCGTCATTTCTCGCCAATTTCACAGCCTGAAACTGAAATCTTAAAACAGTCTCTAAGGGTGGGATAGGAAGGAGTAGATAGTTGCACGGGATGCTATTCAATATGCACCCATCAGAAACATCTAATAAACTCTGAACGATGACTGAGCACGTAAGTACCGGTTGACGTCGTGCTCTGATCTGACCCGTGCCAGTTGACCTTCAAGTTTGGTTATTTGTTGATCCACTCGAAAATTGGCATTCTCAAGAATTTTAGTCTGTTTCATTGTCGGGTCTTTCTTGATAGCATCAGTCCAAATCTGAGTCATTTGATTGATTCCAATCCACCAGACGTGCAAGACCGGTCCACTGCCACGATTTAAAGTTCCACTCTTGACTTCTGAAATGTATTGGCTTGATTGCATTTTGGTGTCCGGCTCGTTTGTATATGTCAGATCGTTATTGGCAACAGCTCCACCGCTAAATTTGAAGGTTATTTGTACATGTCAATAGGCAAAAGTGGTACAAGATGAGCGAACAAATGAACATGGTCGTAAATGGCTCACTAAGCGTAGTTGAACTGCGGGATCTTTTTCTCCGCGAGGAGTCCATCTGTGAGGTATTCAGCCCAAATGATACCATTAGAGTATCGTCCTCCGTAGTATGGTGGAGCTGTGACCGATGCAACGCGTGGCATAAATATTGAATACTTTTGCTTGTACTGGAGGGTTAGCCTTCAGGAACTCCCACGTTACTCACGTTTTAATGTCCAAGCATACTTCAGAGCTCGATCGTGCGCGTTGTCTGAAAGGAAGGGGTGATATGCGATCGTTCGGAAAAAAGCATGTCATCAGGTCCAACTGGGTTTCTTATCCTTCAGTACGGCTTTTGACGCACCCGCCCAACTCGCACCAAAGACTACTACGCTGCTATGTTGGTTAGTCCTATTAGTAAGTTGCGAATTGAAGCTACGCTGTCTTGCGCATGAACTTCAGTGGGACAGGGAGGTTAGCTTTTTGGATGTGTCACAGAAACCATCGAGGAATCACTCACACTGTTTCACTAAGTGCGAGAATTGCAGAGCAGACGGTGATCAATTTCCGAAAGTGAGTGAAGCCCATCCGCAATGGTAATCGTCAGTGATCCAAATATTCGTCGATAAAAAAAAACTGGGTAAGCAGGACTGCAAGATTTAAGACTACGGATTTTTGGCCTCTGGATTCTAGGCAGCGCGTAGAAAAATGGCTTGGACAAAGTGCGCCCACTGTCTGATTTATCAGGACAGGAAGTACATACAATAACGAGGTGATCAGGGTCAAAAGCACCAGCACTATTTAGGCGTCTGGAAAGCGAGGAAGGCAATGAGCGATAGTAAATGAATGGAAGGACTTGGACAAGTCAAGCTCGAAGTGGATTGAGACCAAAGTGGGTGTGATTCACTGCAAAAACTTCAGCAAAGAAGAGCAAGAGGGAGTGATACTAACCCTAATCCCACACGGACGTCAGCCCAGCACTGTTCAACACTTCATTGCCAAGATTATATATATGCCCCCGAGGCGGCGTGAGAGCTAAGCTGAACGGAATAACAAGACGCTGCTGTCGCAGGCCGGCCCGGAGCTTGGGAAGTCTTTTCTGATTCCGATGATGGGTTCAAGGAAGTCGTCAATCATCCCAAAAGACCGAGATGCTCTTGCAGGTCTTCTGGCTTGGTTGGTCAGAAACAAATGTGTAAAGTGCCCTCAGTCAGCATGCTGCATTATAAATATTGGTAGCAAGTGTACTTGGAAAAATTGTCACGCAGAAGGCAGTTGAGAGCCTCATTTACCCCAGAAAAATCCGAGACGGGCAGGGACAAACCCACAAGTGGGGGTTGCATTGTACTCAGCTGCTGATGATGATGGAAGCATTTTTGATGTCTCCAATTAATGGCTATCCTTCTTTTCGTACACTCACCGGGACTCACCTCTGTCGCAGCATCACTCCCTATCTTGACCAAGTCCCAAATGTTCTCGGCGAGGACCCGTCCGCAAAAAATGGCGAGGAACGATTCGGACTTTATCAAGTTCGCATCACTCCTTGTTCTTGTTCAACCACTTTCCTGCGGTGCTTTTGGCTTTCCACCACACTGTTCGGCTCGAAGAGAACTCGACGGATGCTGGCCGGGTTCATGATCCGGTGGACCACGAGTAGTCCGCAGCAACCCGGACAGTGGCACCTATGGAGGGGTGGCCGGGTGTGTGTTTGTCTGTGACTCGGTTATGAATCAACCGCAATAGCGACCGAGTCGAAATCAGCACATCCACTCGCCATGCCCTCTCAAGCCGATACCGCCGATGAACAAGACCAAGTGGCATCGATCACCCGGGCGAGTTGGTCGAGGGCCATGTCAGCCGACCAATGGATTGGCTTCCTGGCAACTTACCATCGAAATCGTGCTGTCTCATCCCAACATCTCGACACAACTTTCTCGGACGCGGTTTGTGGTTAGTTGCCAGTCAGTCCGCTGCCCTTCCTCACCGTCACGCTTTCCAAAAAAACAATACGAGGAATTCACGGCACAGTGATTGATCAGACAATCCTCCTCAAAACCCAGATATCCTCCTTCGTCTCATCACAGCCACTAGCCCACCTTCGAACAGGCTGCTATCCTACTACCAGGCCGCCTTACACTCAGGACCTCACCTGGCTCCGTTTGGGAACCAGCATCAACCACTAGTCTATGCTTCCAAGGCGGCTATCCAAGTACTAGAATGGCTCTCGAGCTTGGGTAAGAGCCAAGACGAGCGTTCGAATACGCCTTTGGCCTTCGATCGCGCTGCTCGTCTCGAAACACTCAATTTGCTCTCGAAGCCGCTCGTGGATTTTTCACCCTCGATCGTCACCTATGACCCGCCTGAATGTCTTCGGCACCTGAGTTGCTTGATGGACCTCTTTAACTCTTGTCGTCCGAGTTCACAAGTGGCGTCATCGACGGCTACCCACCGGAGAACAAACATGCCGGCCCTTCAATTGGCTGAAAATTTATTGGCCTCCCTGTCACCATGCATTCTATCCATCAACCGACATGCCTTCCTTCAACATTCCGATCTTTTGGCACCTGTCCTCGAGAAGCTGGCATCCCGCGTCACCAGGCCTGATCACGCGCACGGAGACTCAACAGCTGACGTGTCTCACTTTCCTTCTATCTTACGACACCTTTCTCCTTCGGTTTGTAAAACATTGGTCTATGCGGCCGCCACCCCAAAGCTTGATCATTCATACCCTCTAGACTTCAATCGCCCAGTTGCCTCAACGACTGCGAGTGCCATAATTGCACACACACTACTCACGCCAGGCGCTTCGGCTATGCAGTTTGATCACGATGGGCAACAAGTGCCGACCCCATTGATCATCCGAATCATCGGCTTGGCGCTGTCTTATGTTAAACGGGCTCCCAAGGATCCGAGTGTGAATAATCCCCTTCCGACGCATTGTCGGACGTGGTTATTTGACATCCTACTTGCCGCCATCCGAATCGGCAACATTAACTCACCGGTGGTCTTGGATCTCCAAAAGATGACCGAAACTCAGCTCAACGATGAGTCTAATACCGAAGATGATAAAATATCTTGGAAAGCACTCCTTGGCGGTGGAAGATTGGCGGAGCTCATTCGATTTGCAATTTCAATTTCACCCAACATCGCCCCCGAAGAGATCTTGCTTAACTCTTCTGATATCTCCCTTCTCAGACAAAACATTGTTGGACGGGACACTCCCGTGCCCACGCCCGAAGTGAATCAAACCGATAGTATTACTGAGCCTGATCGGCCTCGGCGTTTCACTCACAGAGTGCAACTGTGGTCTGCATTCTTATCTAGTCTTCATGCCAATCAATTAGTAGCGACTCAAAACATAGACAAGGCAGGTGAGCGTCAGTCGGAGGAAAGGAGCGATATGATGGATGTCGATATGTCGCCTCGCGACCATGATCATAGCGAACTTGAACTGGGTCTAGATGACCTCGTTGAAGTCTTGAGAAAGACCAAAGAAACTCCGATCGCTGATCTCGCCACTGCGACCAAACAGGTGAGCTCCTCAATCCTATAACAAATTCACCTACAAACTATGTGATTGATTTGTAATCATGCCTCGTTCTTACTTTGCCCAGGCTCTCTTAAACGCTACCTGGGCGTTTGATCTTACGGCCCTGACAACTTTGACAAAGGCTTTGACGGGTTTGGACACACTTTGTACGTTGTTCTTATGGCTTGAGCCTAAAGATCTCCTCAAACCCGTGAAAGACGCATTGGACGGTTGGGAAAGCGCAAGGAGTCAGTCGAAAAAGCAAGGGACGATGGATGAAAGTGACGGAAGTAGCGGGTTTGAAAAGTTTGGTGCTTTGGTGGGATGGGTGCAAGGCGTGGCGGGTAGATTTGGGGTATGTCTATGCTCTCCCAAACGCAGTGCGCTGGACCTATGTAAATGTTGACCAAAGTCGTCTTATGTGGGGCTCTTTTTATAGTTGATGTCACATCTGTCTATTCATCTCGGCTCATCTAAGGGATTCACGATTCACTATCTGTTAAATCCTTCTTGTGCATATCCGTTAGCATCCTTACCCCCTAGCCATCAAACTACGCTAGCTTCTTGGATTGAAGCCTTGTATGGCTCGTCCGGGATATCCGATGATCTTTTGACCAACACCGACCCGAGGATTTTCTTCACGATCAGTGCGAGTATCTTCAAGCAATCATTCGATGCATTGAGAACTGGGTTACTCGACTTGGAGACATTCAGAGAAGGACTGAGTTACTTCGAGCAGGAGCTTCTTATTGCTGGCTGTGCGGTGGGAGTAGTTGGCTGGCTTGTTGACGAACTCAGTCGTGTCGGGTAAGTGACATACAATACATGAGTTACCTTGAGCCTGAGATAAAAACTTCCTAATCAAATGTGAACCAGGGCTGTGCGCGATACTTCATATCCGACTGCTCTACTAGACATTCTTCAAGCTATCCTCTTATCTGA
The DNA here is from genome assembly GCA_000500245.1 of Cronartium ribicola 11-2. Lineage (NCBI taxonomy): Eukaryota > Fungi > Basidiomycota > Pucciniomycetes > Pucciniales > Coleosporiaceae > Cronartium > Cronartium ribicola. The sequence continues at coordinate 12,350 of KI572037.1, forward strand.
TTCGATCACGCCTACCGCCATCAACTTAGTTGCTGCAAAGTCTCTGAGGCTCTTGCGTTGTTTCAATTCGTATTTTATCGGCGTCAAGACCACACTGAGAGAGAATCCGACAGCAATTGAACATGCGGACCCACTACCACCAGACCTCCCGAGAGCAGTCCAATTAGATATCCCCCGGCTCGAGGATAAACTGACAGCGTTTCCATTAACTGAACTAGTCACCCCAACAGGTTATCTTTCCTTCAACTTCTTCAACGTCGATATGCTGATCACCTACGGCATCGGGATGGGTTGGGAAGAGGCCTTGAACATCGGCTTGAAGATGGCGATCAAAGACGAGGTGCTCGATCTTGATGATCATCCTTACCACCGTGACCATCCGAATCAGCCTTTGCCAGCCTTAGCTGGCAAGACTAACTCTACCATTGCGCTGTGGAGCTTGTTACCCTACGTGCTCAAGTCAGTCTCGATTGCCAAATTTGTGAGGGTAGTCTTGGCAGGAATCTGTGCGTGTATGCGTACGGACGAAGAAGTGGCTGTGGTGCCGAATGAAAAGATGGGAATCAAGCTGGGGAAGATGTGGGGGGTCGAGCGCTATGAACGTATGGAGCGTGCGATCAGGCTTGCGGTTGATATCTTTACCTGGCCATTCGAGCAGGTTGGCGCCCACCTTGTTGATCCATTGATCCGTTCATCCGTTCCTAGTCCCCCACTTGAATCGGAATTCGAAATCGACGACAAGAGTTGTGTTAATTATCATCGGCGGCCCAAGCTGGTCGGCCCAGTCCTAGAAGAGGTCTTGGTCGAATGGGGACCGCGCATTGGCGCATACGAAGTCCTGGAAGATGCTGAGCTCGAACGAGACGTCATCATTGGCTGTCTAGATCGGCTGGCCATCCTTGAGCAGGCCTCGATTTCGGGTGGAGGTCAAGTCTTGGGACCAGTGGGGGAGAATTGGTCGGGATTTTATCGTCGATTAGCCTATGATGCGCTGACGCAGGAGATGGGGGTAATGCAACGACGGATAATACAAAGTACAACAAAGTCAAGAGGGATGGCGATGTTGGAGTGGATTCATGATGGACTAGTGGTGGAGGAGGGCAAGTTGATAGGCACTCAGCCGTGATGGCGGGCGACCTCCACTCAATGGTGTTGGTATCATCTCTTTCACTGTTAAACCAGCTGACTTGTCCCCAAGGTTTTGTCATCTCAGGCCGTGGTGTGTAGGTATGGCTGTCAAAAAAATTGGGTGTTGATTTTACAACGTATAGCAACTACCTTTTTGATCTCCAGGTCCGATATGTTCTACTTGAAGACTGCAGGATGTGTGATGCAACATATATTCAATGTCAGCTTTGGGTTTATACTGAACACCATTGGTCATAACGATTGGCAGATTGTCTAACTTTACAAAAGTCTGATCGTACTTCATCAGTTTTGGAGGACGGGCCCTCGTCGAGGTAAGAGGGACTTAGGTAGTATATTGATATTCTGAAACATCGGTCCCAGTGAATTCGAGGAACTACGGATTACAGAGATCACATTTGTATGAAAATTTGGAGTCTTGAGTTGGCACTTACTATATCATTCAAAATCAAAAGGTATTAGGAACATGCTCTTTGTACCTCAAAAAAAAAAAATGACCAGTGCTGTCCAGTAAATCATTCAATGATAAATAAAATTGGGTAGGCAAGATGAGCACATTTACTACCAAGATCTCAGACATATGTATACAAATAGGATAACTCTGATGACATAAACGTTTTTTGGTGATTTGATACATTGTATCATCCCTAAACTTTGAATGTGGCCACTCAAGTGGAATGTATAAAAAGCATCATTTAGGACGGCACTGCAGGTGTCGTATCCATGGTTCAAGCATATACAGCTTGGAGCTGGTGACTGTTTCTCCAAGAAGTTTCTGTTGATTGGCATACGAGCTCTTGGCTATGTTGAAATTTTCATTGTCAGATCCCTTAAGGAAGAGCAAGCACAACAGACATACGGTGAGTGTTTGAATGAGGATTGAGTGTGGTAGGACTTGTTCGAAGTGTAAGTGTCCTGATTTGACATCAAGTAAAGCAAAAGAAGACTTGCATGCCACACCATAAGAGCCACTGCAGCATCAACGATCGCATAGTAAAAAATCTCAAGACTTAGATGTACAACTCCCTTGTGTTACCCAGTAAAGCAATATAGCAATGCGAATAAAAATGTCTATCAGTATCTAGTGATGACCACAGAGGTAGGGGATGTTTTACAAAACTAAAAGATTGTGTTGTTAACACATGCTCCAGTTGATGAATCCTAAGTCACAAAGAACGGATCTTCTAGTCGAATCATGTTATGTGACGGGCAGCATTGGCTTAGCAGACCTTTGGCCCAAGATTGCATGGGAGCCATTGCGGTCTTCGTGTCCTGGAACCGAGTGAAGAAGGCTGGCGTAAGCCTCAAATGGCTTGTCCAAGTGTGTTTAGCCAACGAGTCGCAAGTACTGGCAGAGATCGGGTTCTAGCTCTAGCTTGCCGGTGGACGCCATTCACGACAGTTGTCGTCGATGGTATCCAAATAGCGCAGCCTCACTGCCAAATCTCTCGCGCGCCTTAAGTCGTCCATTTCAAGCTGGCATTCCGGTGTCCAAAGTCGTTCGAGCTCTGAGACTGCTTCCCGCATCATCTCTGGAGCTCGTCTCATCATCAGCATTTATCCTAGGTCATGGCCATCAACAAAGAATTCTCTCTACATACCTCTGTTTATCACGCGGATCTCTTCCACCTCCCTCTCACTCTTTGCGTCCTCAAGTTGTTCATGGGTTTCCATTAAGGTCATTAAAAACTCAGGATCAAATGAACCATCACCGCCCTCATCGGGCATCGTGAGTCTTCCATCCAGATCAAGCTGCGTTCGACAAAGAGCGAATATGAAAGAGCGTTCAAAAGGGTGCTTTGAGCCGCATCATTTGACTGGGTCGAGGTAGGAACGAACCATGTAAGCTGCACGCTTGACATCGCTCTCAAGCGTCGTCCGCGCCCGATTCACAGCAATGCTCCACTGTGCCCCTAGGCTAGCCTGCAGATCTTGGTTTTGCTTCGGAAGGCCGGATGTTGGTCTATCAGTCTGGTTCTGACGACCGAGAGCCAGATCTGGATGAACGACTTGCTGCCAGCGGTGGTACTGGTTGCGTAATGTTGCCCGATCGAGTCGATAAGCCTTTGGAAGGCCAAACAGGGAGAAATGTGAACCGGCAGCGGTGAGGGGCAGGAAGCTTGCGCAGTTGTGACAGATGGCGCTAGCGGTGGGCGACTGATCCCGTAGCAAGGATGGCTTCGAGACGCATAGGCATGTCGGACAGCGATTGTCCACGGCTATGGATGAGCTGGTTAACAACCGGTGTTGACGGTGGTGAAGATCCCGGTGAGGAGAGGGTTTGATAACGCGGAACCTGGGAGGAGTTTCGAACGAGTCCCGAACCAGAGGGGTGCAGACCAAAGGGCGCCAACGGTAGGCTGGAAGATGAGCCCGAGAAGTGACCAACATGTTTTTGACTGGCATCGTTGACGAAGAGATGACCGATCACCATACAGGCCATCGTGCAAACCTGCTTGAAGTTACCCGGCGGTACTCGGCCTGTCCCGCATTCACGCGTGTCCTTGTCCTTGTCCCTAACCGGATCTCGTAACTCTCAGCTTTGGAGATTCCTGCCTTTCCCATTGTTTTGACACACCGTAAGAAAACTTTCTTCTGCAGTATCATCATCGTAGTATATAATCGCCGACCGTTTTCTGCACGCCCCTTTCCAAGCCCGTTCAAAACTTCAACTGTATGCATTTTGGATTCATTCAACATCCAGTTTTGACCATCTTTCAGACCCAAACTGGTCAACTTTGTCTTCCTAAGTTGTGATTGTGTTCTGCTTTGGTGCTAAGTTATCACCTTTCCGTATCTCTGCATCAACATTATTCCAGCCAGAGGCCAAACAGTTTTACCGTATCCAGCACTTAAAATCATTTTGATGATTTCTGCCTTTTCACCACAATGCTGTTCCAATTTCCATATTGTAGCCTGTTTTGGACATGAGTCCCACAATGCTGCCATGCTCATTTTTGTTCATATTTCATTTTTTCCTCTTTTTTAGCAAAAAAAAA
>KI572054.1:4691-17675 GCA_000500245.1 Cronartium ribicola 11-2
ACCTATGTCTACTTATACTATGTAATTTACATATGGGCTCTTGACACTGAGCCCTGAGTTGTAGTTTGTTAACTTAATGTACATATGCTTACATATATGTTATTTAGTGTAACTGTTACACTATATGTAACCTATGGATACAGTCTGTGGGACTGCTGTGCAGTCCTCAGGGCTGACAGGTTTGGGGTTATGTTAGTAGGGAATTTAGGGCTGAGGGAGGGATGCTACTTGCCGATTATCATGGCTGGCTGCATGTAATTGAAGTTTGGTGTTGTTGTCAAACACCTGCTCTAAGAGTAACTACTCATATATATGTATATGTGTTGGATAGACAAGTTTATACAAGTTTTTGTAGAAATCTACAAAAAGAGTAGATGAACAAGATCCTGTGGGCAACAGGTCAGAACAAGAACATGTCCAGCTGGCTGTGGCCTGGTGAGGGACGATGACAGAGACAGACCTGTGTGTAACAGGTAAGGTTAGTTTAAACAGAGGCTTGACAAAGCCTGAGAACAGTTTAGTCACAAACCTGTGGGCAACAGGTCAGAACAAGAACATGTCCAGCTGGCTGTGGCCTGGCGAGGGATGATGACAGAGACAGACCTGACAGAAACAGGTAAGACAAACAAAACTGAGAAAAACACATATGAGAAACAGAAAAATAGAATTAGCACACGATGATGAGCACCATGACTAGGATGATAAATCACTCACTGATTCTTTTTGGTGAGGAAAAGAATCAGGAGAGAGGGAGAGGAGAGCTGGGTATATAAGGTCATCCAGAGAACCATCCAAACATACATCCCTGTCTACATATGATTCACTAATCCCAATCAAGACACTACACATGATTCACTAATCCCAATCAAGACAACATCTTTCCACATTGGGTTTTGTACACCTGACGTGCTACATACTAAAATACCCGTACACTACATACTATGCCCCCTTAATCCAACAACTATGTGTTGTGATGGTTTTGACAAACATCACTAGGATTGAGTAATCCCAACAGTATTTCGAGTCTGCGCAAAACAGTGACTAATGTCCTGACTAGTGTTTTTTTTCTCTTTTATTTCTTATCTGGGAATTATGCTAAGCCATAGCGCTCGTCCTAAAGGGACTTCCAGGAATAGTGCTTTTGCTGCAAGTTGATGTCTTTGAGGGATCTTGTCGTCAGGACAAGATCAAATTCAGTTGTATTTCATAAAGCCATTTTGTATCTCTTTTTCTCTTCTTTCCTTATTCAGTCATACCCGAGGACATGCAAGTACACTCATTCTCGAAGAACTCATCTATGGTTTAACTCTTACATTTTTCTATACTATATATAGCCCTATGAGTCTGCATCAATTCCGTTCATCATCTGTTCGGAATTGTTTCTTTCATAACACAAAGCCTACTTACTCATGGTGACTTCATGTTATTTTGCTTGACCCATCATAATATATACATCTTATTATTGCATACCCTCAATATTAAAAGCACAACAATTATCGCTCACAAAAACTAACCATTTAAGACTCTTACTGTCAACTGCTCTTGTGTGCTACCTGTGCTAATTTGGTCATTTCTTCTTGCACCGGCCTATTCTCCAATTGTCACTGCTGGTATATTGGAAATTCATGTGTAGTGGTTGATGAGATGCTAGACTTGGCAGTTTGAAATGGGTACATATTGAACAAGCCATTAAACAATAGGATCAAGTTCAGCTGGGTTGGATAAATGACACGTTCTTGTATCACCTGTTTGTGAGACCAAACTTGAATCTTTGGAATTGGGGTAGATCATCAGTCATGTTGATTGAAGTGGGCGGCGAAGGTCCTCGGTTTCTAGTACGAAGAAAAGTTTCAAAGAGGACATCTCAGCTGGTGACGAGATTCCAAATACGCAAGACAAGAGGAGCAACCGCCATAACGTCGTATCGGATAGGATCATCATCCGTGCACGGGTCAACGAAGTTTGAACTGTTGGTATGTTTGCTCCGGATAATATCTTTATTTGTATTTCCCTTTTTGACTTCATTTCACATCTCCATGTTGTCCATGCCAATCTTCCTTTCCATTGTTTTCTTGGAGCTCACACCCCATCTGGCATGTAACTCTCACTGTCTGTAGCTGTTTAGTATATATAGCCCTCCAGTTGGCTGCTTGTAAGAAACCCATCAGTGTTGAATTTCTCGCTCTCACCTCTTCTTTAAAGTTGTCCAGATTCTCAGTTCTCTACCATCTGACATGAACCTCCTAAACGCATGACCTTCGAGTGCACAGGGAGCTTGGGCTCTAATTCCAAGGTCTGATGCGCTGACGAGTTTCCTCTGCGTGAGCTCTTCGCCGCAAAAGAGGATAGAATAATCAAGCTTGACTGGAATTCAGGTCCACAATTTGATGAAACTCTTGTGTTTCCTCATCACCTATCCGATTGAGGGATCAGGTCAGTCTTCGCCATCAGCCCCTCTTTCTTTATTTGTTGTTTCTTTTCTTGGCGCAAAGAACCTGAATCTTGGATCTAGCCCCGATTTAGTTGCAGATGACCATGAGCTTTGGAGCCCAATGACCAATCTAAATAACATCATTCAATCTTTAAACTCGCCATTATCCAACACTCAGAACATGAGTCCATCCTTCGAAAATTTACTCTCGATCAGGTGGCTGGCCCGAAGAGCAGGGAGACAAAAACATCATCATGAGGACATACACTTCTACCTCCCTTCCTCCTCCTATCTTGATCTGCATCTTATATAATGAGATCCCCCTGATAGACATCTTGTCAAGACCAGAAAAAGAAGTAATTCTCCGCGATGTTTTCGGTAATCTTTTGGATAAGCATCTACCTATCAGTCCAATCGGCAAAATGTATTCTTGGCACCAAACGTTCTGTGGGGATTGTTGATGCACCTTTTGTAAGCCTAATTGGGTGTGACGATTCCTCAAACCGATCAATCAATGTTTTGAACGACAACGTTAACAAAATTCACTTGCCTTTTTATCCATCGAACTCCTTCTCCATTTACTTCCAGACCCAAGACCCGAAATTATATGAAGCATCCATCTTCTGTCCTAGGGGTCCGTGTGTCTTTTCAGATCATCTTATTTCCTGCTCCTTCTTTGTGAATTTAAGGAAGTAGCTGATTTCAAGCAAATCACCTTCACTATGTGAATCTTTAGGGATTTTGAATAAACCCGGAGGTGCGTATTGGATGTTGGAGAACCACCCCGACAGCAAGTTATATTGCCCTGCATAATTCGGCCTGACGTGAATAAATTTCATAGGGATTGTGTTTTTAGTTCATGGAACTGGTGGGATTCACTTTTTGGAACCAGCCACGGTCACCTAAGCTCACTGATAGCAATGGTTTGTCACACATAGGCTCAACTGGCAGCGAAAGTTGGGAACATGTGCGTCACTTCCATCAGCGTCCAAAAGAACTTGGCGCTTGTTGTCAACCTGCAGCGTGCTAGTGCTCAACCACGAAACTCAAAAGTATGTGTGGACACTGCCAGACACCGTACAACGCACAACTCTCGAATCTAGGAGTCGGTTACGATATCTGTTGGGCGGATTTACCACACCGCTCTGTCCTGGACGTCCAGCTTTCAGCTGAATATGTAGCTTACATCATCGGCTACTTGGCCAAGCGTTCAGTTGCGACTGATAACAAGATCCAGGTTATTGGACACAGTCAAGGCGGTGGTAATAATGTACGCCTCCAAGCTTTTCCAATCGTCCCACAACACCAATCAAATCGATTTCATTTACGAAAGCTTTTCTTTCTTCCTGAATATGGCGGCGCACAAAAAACTTCATTTGCACTGAATAGATTCAATGGGCACTTAGTAAGCTTTGAGACTCTCTTAATCCTTTTGATATTCACCACCAGAAAGTTTTCTTCCTACCTTCGGGGAAAAGTCATTAATAATAAAGCGACCGAATGAATTTCTGTGTTTAAAATGATAGCTTTTTGGCCATCGATCCAAAAACACGTCACAAATTACGTTGCTCTTGCGGGACCTTTCAAGGGTATCGGTCCACATTTTTGCAGATGGCTAAGCTTTCTGGGGGGCTGTATACCTGTGGTGATTCAGATGTCCGCTGTGAGTCACAAATCATCATGACTTTCCTCTCCGAACAACTTGTTGATTTGGAAAATTGGACCTCTAGAATTCAAACTACATAGCTGCTCAAAACTCGATTGTTGATGGCAACAGTGGATCGAAGGCACTTGTGCCCACGACCTCGATCTACACCAGATACGATGATGTTATACAGAATCAAGCTTACGATGAGGTATGTTATACCGTTCGGTACCACTTGATGATCACTAAACCTCATTTTTGACATGACTATGGAACAGTCTGCCAGCTCTTATCTTCCAGGAGCAAAGGTTCTTGCGTTGCAAAACTCCAGCTTGTGTGGCAAGCTGCACATATCCAACCATGCGTAAGTTAACTACATCAAAAGTCTTAGATAAACCCTTGCAGACTACCTCGTCACGCTTACTGTCCATTTTTTTGCTCCAAATCACCGACCTCAAAAAATTCTTTGATTGAGTGAATATTCATGAATCAGTGAAATGACCTTCGACCCTGCAGCCTTCAATCTTGCAGCAGAGGCCATTCAGCACTCAAGATCGAGTAGCTTGGAGAATTTTGACAGTAAGCATTTTTTTTTTTTTTTTAAGACTTAAAAAAGTGCTTAAGAAGAGTGATGCAAGTGAAAATATTCACAGGATCAACCTGTGGGCACCAAGGTATGTTTCTAGCTCCTTTTATACTAAATAATTGGGGAGGTGTGCATGGGTCTATTTAGAAACCCAATCCAAACAGCAAGAAAGTGCAACTCAAAGATCCAGAAATGGGTTGTAATGGATGGGTTTGTCTCTATGAAGGAATCAAACTGACAAGATGTTCCACAGGAAGAAACTTTGCAAAAATGCTTTGGCTATTTCCGGCTGCCTTGAAAGCACTTTACTATGATCTTGGTGGAATTGGTATCCTAAGGAGGATTTGGGATAATTATACCAAATCTGTGAGTCTGTTTTATTAGTGTCTGAGTACCTTTGACAACAATACACAGATCCCAATTGACTTATGAATCCCTACCCTATTTTATTTACATCAAAATGTAGAAAACTCCAAGTGAACCCAAATTACAAGTTGAGTCTTGAAACCAATTCTCCTTCTGGTCATCTTCATTTCACGAAATTTTTTAGTTTTCAGAGGCTAACACATTTAATTTAATTTAATTTTTCTTAATAAACTTAATCATCATGTAAGCCCTATGTTTGCCAAAGAGGATATGCTGTGGACTGTCAGCTATTTCCTGGATTTCCTGCCTTCAAATAGCCCTAAACCAGCTTTAGGTTCATGTTCAAAACCTCATGAGCTTGGAAGTGAGAATGCACACTTTCGGGAAATTCATAGCAATCGGATTGTCAACAGTGCTCCAGCCACATGATATTGAACTCAGAGGAAATGTTTCATCAGACTGTCAGCCAAGTCAAAAGTACTGGTTGAAATTTATTGTGTAAATCCTTAAAATATTTAAATTTTTATAGTGGGGAATATCAAATCAATAGCACTCAGCAAAAAAACAAAAAAAACAAGTGGCTTTTTGGTGAATGGACTTTGACTTTAATCATTTAGATTTTTTGAAGTATTTTGGTTACCCTTGATCAAACTCAAGCATGAGATGTTAATTACTAGGATAGTTAGAACCTGTGACTGGCACCACTGGTGTGATTAAGTCTGACAATCAATCAGGTATTACATCTTTGTTATCAAAGTTTCATACAAAGCTCCAGGAGGAACACTAAATGGCCATGGATGAAGGAACAACCTCATATTGAAACCTCAGACAGAGGCATCGGCTTAGAAATCTCTCCTCCAAACACCCACGGACTTCCTTGATCCAATTCAAGGCAATTATAAGTGCAATGGAGCTTAATCCCTAAGATTATATCTTAATCTTGGCCACTAAAAGGCTGTCGAAACAAGACACGATGAAATAATGAAAATAGCTCTGACCTATCCATGAGCTAATTCCATTTTCCTCACCAACTTGCACTCCAGTAGAGAGAGAGAGAGAAAGAAAAGAAAAACCCCTTGATCATTACGTCAATCTACATCTGATAAAAAACCCTTCATAAAGAATCAATAGCAAGAATGACCAATTTTGATGCTAAACCATCACTACAAACAATCTTCCATGGATCACTTAAAGCATTCATAGATTCTCCACCCCATCCCCTTCACGTTCCAATAATTCTGCATAATCATCCGCACTAGCAAACACAGCAGCACCACTACCCCATTTCTTCTTTTTCTTCTTTCGATCTTTCTCACCCTCGCTCGATTTTCTCGTCAAGAGATTTTGATCTTCATCAGTTCGATTTCGCTTCTTACCGCTCGTCCGAGGTTCTTCTTCTTCTTCTTCTTCTGATTGATCGAACGCCATAAGATCATCCATATCCTCGACCATCATCGTGCTCGACACTCCATCATCATCTTCATCATCTTCATCATCCTGTTTGCCATCTTCGACTAATCCTTCAAACTCTTCATCATCCTCCAATCCATCATCATCGTCTTCACTACCTACCACATCTCCATCTAAATCTCCCATTGAATCTTTCATCGCCTTCCAAATTTCATCTTCTTCAATATCAGTTTCTATCGAACCATCATCAGATCCACCTTTTCCACCAAAATCACCCAATTCATCATTATCTAAATTTAATTTCAATTTTTGATTATTTTTCTTTTTCTTCTTTTGTTTTTCTTCTTTCGTTTTCTCTAATTCAAATTTTTGACTAAAATATTTATGAAAGAATACCTAATTTTATCAAGGTTAAAGAAAAAAAAAATTCAACAAATCTAAATAGAAAGGAAAAACAGATTGAGGTATAATTGTTTTTTTTTTTTTTTTTTGTACTCACTTTATCAACTTCAATTTCATCTAAATCTTTATCAACAAAACTTTTAGAATTTAATTCTTCTACAACTTCGTTATCATCGAATTTTGATTTTTGATGATTATTAATTTTATTAACAAATCCAATTCGATCATGTAAATTAGGTTGCATTATAGCAGGACCTTTAATAACAGTTTTTTTTTTGGAAGGTTTTTTATAAATAAATCTATCTAAGAATTGATTTAAACTATGTATTTCAATTGTATCCACTATTGATGAAACTCTTTTACCTTCTAATAATTCTCTTACATTCAAACATACAGCTGGATGATAATGGGATAATAATGGGATCTAGAAAAACAATTGCTTTGTCAGCTCAAACAAACAAACAACCAAAAAATTGTAGACAGGAAGAAAATAATTTACTAATTCCAATAGTGGTGAAGATGATGCATTCGAATACTTTGGTTCACGTTTCCTTCCATCATATTTCATTTTATTTTTTTCATCATCATCATCATTATTGATTGTATTCGATTTATCTGTTTCTACTTGTTTTTCTTCAATTGGAATCGAATTTTCAAGTAATTTTCTAAAATTTATTCCACTGTTTGTAAATAACTGTATAAAAAATCCAATAAATGTAAATATGTCTCTGGTATAAAAAAAGAAGAAGAAGAAAAACGTACATCATCAAGTAAAACGAGTGTAGAACAAATAAAAGGAGCTTGATGAAAACTTAAAACTTGTATAATCCTTCTAACAAAAGCAATAATACGATTTTCAGATTTATCTAATTTGATAGATTTAAATAATAAATTAAGAAATAAACTATGTTTTGAAATCGAATTGATTAATCTAAAATCTAAGATAAAATCATATAAAACTCTATAAAATCTATCTTCTAATGAAGTTTTAATTTTGATAATTTGTTGTAAAATCATTAAAGCTTGAATTGAAACTGATATTGTAGAGGAATGTATAATTTTAAATAAGTTTTCTAATTCATTTAAAATTTTAATGTTTTGATCTAATTTACTATAAGGTAATGAACGATTTAAACCAGTTAAGATTGCTGACATTAATTTAGCTTTAGTTTCATTAATTGAATCTTCATTATTGATTTCTTCTTTCTTTTTTTTCCCTTTGCCTTTTTTCTTTTGTTGTTTTTCTTGTTCTAATTTATTATTTAATTCTATCTCATCTTCATTTTGTTCTTCTTCTTCTTTTTCATCATCATCATCATTCCTTTCTTTGCCTAATAAATCTTTAAAAAGTTCAAAATAAACTTCAATTAATTTATTTGTAATTGATTCATCATTATTTTTAGACAATGGAATTTGATTTAAAGTAATGGTACCATAATATTTCCCATGATGATGATTTTGTTGTTTTAAATCAATTTTTAAAATCAAATTAGTAATTTCTCTAATTAAAATAGATTTCATATTAGGATGTAATTCTAATAATTTTAATAAATAATAACTTGATCTAGAACAAACAGATTTATCTTTATCTTTTAATTTATTTATTAATAATCTTAATAAATTTTGTTCTTGTTCTGGCTTATCATTTAATAAATAATATACATATGTTACACTTTGCAATCTATTAAATACTAATACGTCTTGTGAGATTGACTATATCAAAAAAAAAAGAAGATCAAGATATAAGTATACAGTGTATATGTGTGAAGATATTTAGAGAGAGAGAAAAAGATAATAGATTTGTGTGGTTTTTATAGATAGAATTTTTTTAAATTTTTTTTTTACCTCAATGACGCTTAATAAATCAAAATACCATTTCTTAAACCAATCCTCAAAACACCATATAGCTAACCATTCATCACCTTCAATTCTACCATTAAATTCAATTTCTTGTTGTTTTTTATTATGATTAATATTTTTAGATCTTAATTGATTTACACAAATTAAACCATTGATTTGATCATTAAAATATTTTAATTTTCTATCAGGTAAACCACTTTGATTTATCCCATTTTCTTTGTTATTACCTCTTAACCAATTAATTAAAATCTTTAAAGATTGATTTGATTCTTCTCTACTCTTTTTTTTACATAAAATTAATATTGAATTTAAATGATTAATTGAAAATAAAGGTGATGATGAAATTAACATAATCAATACATTTAGTTTATCTTTTAATGTACCTCCAATTAAAATTTTATTTATAAAACTTTTGTCTGATTCTGCTAAGCCTATTTTAATTGATGAATTCTTATTACCTGGTCTAAGTGATTCTAAATATTCTTGTGAAATTTTATTTAAAACAAATTCTCCACGTAATTTTAATTCTGTTAACTTTTCTGTTGTAAGTGATTGATTTGTTTGATTGGAATTAAGTGGTAAAGGTGGTAAAGATGACGTATCGTACCAAACAGGTTTAGGTTCGATGAGCTATATAAAAAAAAAAGTAGAGGATCGAGCGTCAATTAATATCGAAGGAACTTTCAATGTAAGATTAGAAGATGAGATAAACATACCCATGATGTACCACTAGTAGGTGTAGAGTTCTGATTGACAGACTGAGATGGGCGAGCAACTGGTGTAGGAACAGCTGCTGCAGATGCTCGGACGGCCTCAAGGCGACGCTGAACTGCCTTAGCAGCTTCTTTAGTTTTCCTCGCTTCCAGCTCTTCATCAGTAAAACTTTTCTTTGAATTCTGAGGATTAACTTGTGTAGTTACTTGCTTATTTTTTTCTGATTGAATTGATTCCTTTTCCTTGTTGGATTGTAATTTCCTGTCTTGTTTTCTATTTGAATTTATTTCCTTTGAAGATTCTATCTTATTCTCTTTTCTACTAGTAATTAATTCATTCGATACAGTTGAAAAAGATTTTTGAACTTGATTTTCTTTCAATCGATTTGATTTGTTATTCTCTTTAACTTGTTTAAATTCAACTTTGTCTATTGATGAATTACTTTTGTTTGATCTTTTATTCGATTTTCCATTATTACCAGGTAAACCAAGTTCAGCAACTAAAGCCTCAAGTTCGTTTGCTAATTTTGGCTATATTGTTTATGTATGTCAGTAACTTTGGCAAGAATTCATATCAAAAAAGAAAAACAAGAGCAGGTGTGATTTTCTGATAGATTAACTTACATCACTTGAACTTTGATCTAATTCCATAATTTTTTCATTTTGATCATCTTTCTCAGCTTGATGAATAATTTGAAGGTCATTTTCATCTCCACCTAATTGATTCACAATTTGATTTAAATTTAATTGACCATTTTTAGATTTATTCGATTTCTTGAATGATTTTGATTTTTCTTCAGAAGATTGATTGATGGTTGTTTCTGTTGACTTGGGTTCTGAAGATGTTGTTTTTGATTTTTGTTTAATTTGATTAGAATTTAGTTTTGAGATAATCAATGAACCTATATCTGAATCAAGTTTAGTCATGTCCTTTCTTATTTGGTGTAATTTTCTTCCAATGTTCTCTGAGTGGAAGTGGAATTATTTCGAGTTCGGTCAAGATTATGAATTTTTGAGTGGGTTCAGTGTTTTTTTTTTTAATAAAAATTTGCTACAATCTGAGTGAGTCGAGTCATGTAAGTGTATGCTGCGCATGATGCTTTGCTGTAAGTGTAATCCGCAGTCGAGTCTCTGCTAGTTAAGTCTCTGCTAATTAAGTACCTGAAATATTTTACTGGACCTTTAGTCAAATTCTGACTGGGTTCCATCAAATTCTCAATCAAGGTATCAATAAATTGTTCCAATCATCAAAATAATGGGAGTTCCAACTTCAAGAGCTTCACTTCTATCACTCGTATCACTAAAAGCTCACCCTTCATCTACAATCGATACAACTAGAAACTTACTATTTCGTTCAAAGCCATCATTCCTGCAAACTTCAGCAAGAAATTTACTAACCGGTTCACCTATACCAACATTACCTACACCTATAGTATCATTCTTCGATCCATCAATAAACGATTTCCCATTACCAACACGTGATGCACCACCTTTATCTCCTCCACCTACAAGATCATCTCAAACTATCACAAGACCAATAAGTAGAGCACATGAACCACCACCTTCTCAATCAACAACAAATCATTCATCAAATATAAACCAAATATCTTCTAGATCTGGAACTTTATCACAATTAACGAACTTGAATCTATATGGTCAAAAAAATGATCAACAAGTTAAAACCAAAAAAAGTCATTATAGTTTAATTAATGGTGCAAGTGGTATACCAAAAAATCCTAACTTGATCAAAAATCATGAAAATAAATTATTAAATGTGGAATTAGGTTTAAGTGTACAAGTTGGTGAAGATGCATATTTTCTAAGGGATGATTCTTTGGGTGTTGCTGATGGGGTAGGTGGTTGGAGTGGTAAAGCAGGAGCAAATTCAGCTTGGTTTTCAAATAAATTAATGCATCGTGAGTTTTAAAATTAACTTGTGAGAAAAACATGAGAACTCTCCCCCCTCCAAAAAAAAAAAAACTTATTTCTTTCCTCCTTTTTAGATTGTTCATCTGAATTAGCAAAATATAGTGATCCAGAAGATATAAAATTTATAAATTACAATAAATTAGATCCAGTAGAAATTTTACAAACAGCATACGAGAAATCAATAGATGAATCTAAATTAGAAGGTATAATAGGTTCTACAACAGCACTTATAGCAGTTTTACGCGAAGATGAATTAAGGATAGCTAATTTAGGAGATTGTTGTTGCTCGTTAGCTTTTTCTTCTTCTTCTTTTTGTCCCCCTCTTGATTATTAACTCTTTGTTTTATTATTAACATAATAGGGTCATTAGAGGTAATGATTATATCTTCAGAACTGAAGAACAACAACATTCATTTAATTATCCGGTACAAATTGGTACAAACTCAAAATCAATACCTATTAAAGACGCACAAAGATACAATATAAGAGTTCAAAGAGATGATGTAAGCTACCCTCCAAAAAGTCTTTTTCATAATTAATCCAAAAAAAAACACACTAAGCTAAACAGTTTTTTTTATATTTAGATTGTAATTTTAAGTTCAGATGGATTAAGTGATAATTTATTCGATGAAGATATATTAGAAGAAGTTTTAAGAAAGAAACCATGTAAACCTGATAATTTATCAAAAGAATTAGCAAATAGAGCTAAAACGGTTTCATTAGATCAATTAGCTGTTGCTTCACCTTTCTCTCAAAGAGCTAATGAAGAAGGTATACATTATGTTGGTGGTAAAAATGATGATATATCTGTTTTAGTTGCTGTTGTTAGAGACCTTTAAAACAAACCAATATAAAATTTTGTTTTCTTGTTAATTTTAATGTACGCTTTCATTTGTATGGGTTTTTTTTTCTTCTAATTAACACAAAAAAGAATAAAAGCTTTTCCCTCTTTAGTTTATTTGTGACATTTTAAAAACTTTTGTTATAGTTTATCTTTTTAGTTTCTATTTTATATCTACATACAGTATATCTTTTTATAAAGTTCATGAAAAAAAGAAGAAAAAATTAAAAATTCAATATATACAAAACTTTACTCAATATGTATTTGGTACTGTGAGAGCGATGTAAAAAGGTGCTATATACTGCTTCGTTCTGCAAAAAAAAAAACCGTTTATATCTGTGACAGATATATACCTGTACCTGTCAACAGACATATAGATATATCTCTGTCACAGATATACACCTACATGAGCCTTCGGCAAAAGTTGGATATATATGTAATATACCAACCGGATATGCCGGGTGATGGTGGGTCTCGGGAATCGAGATACACCGGGTGACCATGCATGAGTGTCTCTCTCAAGACCGGTGCTGACCACACCTCTGGCGACTGTAAAGCGCTACGTAGAACAGCCAGACAGTGGTCGGTTCTGACTGCCCAGAGCAGTAACTGGCCGATCTCAAACTATCTCACCGTCTCACTCTATCTCACCTCCGAAATCAGCCAAGTCCTACGTTTACACTCACCATCCTACACTTTCAGTACAACATCTACTGTAACAGCAGTAGTAACGGACACCTCTGGACACTGTAAACGACTGCCTACAGTAGCCAGGAAGGTGGTCCGTCCTGACTGCGTACA
>AWVX01042078.1:0-10121 GCA_000500245.1 Cronartium ribicola 11-2
TGTCACTAGTAGAGTTACAGTATATTGGAATACTTTTCCTCAAAGTAAAACATGTGTTTAATTAGTAAAAGTGTCATTACTTCAACTGTAGCTCAAAAACTATGCTAGCTACTCAAGGGTGAAAGTTATTTAACTGTTATTCTCAAGATTATGTTGTTAGTGTTGTACTTGTTTAAGTATTACAGTTATTGTTATAATTTTCACAATTATATTTCACTTTTTCCTTGCACATTCTTTCTGTCTGTATTTGTTTCTGTTTCAGTCTCATTATATTTATTTTTTTCCATTACTGCACTATACAGATTAATCACTAATCTGTACTGGTCTTGTGACATCTAGTTCATGTATAAGACCTATACATTCCTTTTATATTTCTTCTCTCAGTCATTGTAACCTAAGGAGCACAAGCATGGACCTATATCTGACAGAAGCCAGCCTCTTCGAGACTCTCTCTTTTCTCCTTGTCAATTACTTCCTCTTTTAATTGATCAAGGTGAGAGTCTTGAGAGTGTTAGGTATAACACTGGAAATAAACTGAACTCTGTTCATTTCCCTGTTTTCTGTCAAATCTCACCTAGAGTGATTGCCACAACCAATAAGAGTTAGTGAAGAGAAAGCCAATAATTCTTGATTTCTGTCAAAGCCTGATATATTCAGATAAGACTTGACAAACCAGCTAGTGAATATATTCACATAAGAGCTATTCCATAGTAGCTAGTTCTAGAATTTCTGGTCATCTAACCATTGTTTTAAGAGCTAGGCTGACAAGGAGTGTGAGGGAGGGGGCAACTGGGTCCGAGGCTGGCGGGATGAGCTAAATGGTTTTTGGTTGGTCACCCATGAGCGGAATATTTTTGCGCCGGCTGGTTTCAGGGCTGTGAACCCCAAGTTGCACCTGTCCCTGTGGGCGGGTGCAGCCTGGTCTCTTTGTGTTTTTTTTTTTTTTTTTCATCAATGCAAGCATTAGGCTGTCCACGCCAGACTCTTTCAATTTGGATTTCGTCCAAAAACTGCTACAGCCGACACTTCAAAGTGACCCTGAAGCACTCCAATTCTTGGATCGAACTCTTGAAATTTGAAGAGTCCTTCACAAAATTAACTAAGGTAGAGTCAGCAGCGGAGGGACTTGGTTAAGGTTGAGTCCTCCAGACCCTTGAAACGCACCTACAAGCAAGCACCGAGAACACAATCCTTCAATCGAGGCCACAGCTGCTACAAGCCAGCTTTCAGTCAGCCAATCAACATTCCGCTGTGTGTAGGCCTTTCTTTAGGCCTCTAAACTTAAACTAACCCTAAAGCCCGTTCAGGGCCTAAACAAAAAAATAAATACAGAGTCCGCTGTGGACAGTCTTACAGCTATGTCTGGATACCTTGTCCGGACCGATGCAGGAAAAAACCTTAGGTTTTAGAGTCAACCTGGTTGGTTACGGGGCTGTACAACCAGGTTAAATCTGGTTCATGGCCCAATCGTACTCTCTGCGCTCACACCCTGTTCCTTGATCAACTTCATTTGAACTTGGTCAGGGTTTGTTTACTGAGGTTTGAGTGAGGCAAGTGACCTCATTTGACGTTGACCAAGGTTCGATTGAGGCTCAGTTGACCTCTGCTTAAAGAAAATCGCATGCTAGGGTTGATATGTTACGTATCGCAGATCATTTGCGCCTTTGAAGCCCCGCAACCGTGGATCTGGTCAAGTTGGAGATAATTTCTGACATTGACCAAGTTACCAGCACGAGGCGATCTGCGGTACAAAGAACGTCAAGCCTACCGAAGCCGTAGCTGGATCGGTCAAAGCCTGAGGACACGATGACCGATCCCATCTCTCCTCAACTGAGGTTATCAACCCCGTCGTGGAGATGCTGGATGTGCTCGATTGTGCAGAGGTAAAGGTAAAGGTTTTCATGATATCATCGACATCGGTACCTTCATACCCTGCAATAATCCTCGCTCATAGACAAATTGACTTTATTCGGGTTGTTTTGTTGCCCCCTGAATCAACCCGTCGCTCATTCTCCCGTCAAATTGTTCAAGACTTGATAATCACACCCAAATATCTATACTTGTTTTGGAATACCTAATTATCTACCTGTGTATGTTGCTTCGAGGGGTTTTCACCGTGATCTTTTTCCTAACGGTGAGCTGGGAAGCCTTTTGCGGCAACGACCCCGCCAACGCTCCAACTCGCAAAGGTCAGTATATCGTCTGCAGGTTGAAGCTATGTTCATCCTCTGCGAGATGTGAACAGGAGGAAATGATTCCAGAAATTGCTAAAGAATCAACTCCCTACAGTCCCTAAAAAGCTATCAAACAGACTAGATATCAAGCCCAAAGAAAAACCGTGTTACTTGGTAGGAAGCCACCCCCTTCGAAGGGGCTTTGCTCGTATTGAGAATGTCACTTGCGAAAACAGAGTGAGTTGTGTGGTCTTGAATGAATCTTAATTTTGGATTCGAACACGCCGATTAACTTACATGACTGGCCTAAATGTGTGCTGGGATCACAAAGAATCAGCCTTTCCCCCCAATCCCCAACCTATTTTATGAAGGCATTGCATACGTGAGTATTTCTAACGACTTCTTGCCAAGAGCAAAGTAAAAAGAACTGATTTAAAATATGGCTACTGTGCGTTCAAATATCAACCTCAGTCCTCTATTAACATTCCACCAGACTCAGACGTGAACCCTTTGCAGACGGCCTTGGGATTATTTTTTCCAAGGAGCCATAACACGACCGAAGACAAGAAATATCTCAAAGATTGCCTGACTCTCTATCAAGCCATGTCCCTTGCTTGTATGAGCATAGGAGACCAGGATGCAACCAATTATCGGCTAGCTTTGAAAGCGTAAGTCTTACGTCTTACCTCACTCAGACTTCGATCAATTTCTTTATAGCCCACGAATGTTATGAAAAACCTTTGACTGATCAAGACACAACTCGTGGATGATGGTCTTCAGGCCCGCATCTTTGCTCTCGCTTTTGCTTGCCAGATTGGATCGTGACTTGGATAAAGTCAAAGAGCATTTAAACCAGGCCAGTCGCTATTCAATCGCTTGGACCTGTGCCCATAGTACAAGATTACGTTTATGCTAACAAATGTTGGGCGTCATCATCATCCTCATCTTTAAAATCTACAGATTCTAATCAATTGCATCTTTTGTGTACCAAGTGATAGGTATCAGGTCATCTTGCTTGCCGCCACGGCCGGAGTTGATCCTGATTCTTACATTGCTTCCGTAGAATATCTTGGTTGCACGAACCTCAAGGAATGCATGGAAAAAGACATAAAGGTCCAGACTGACATAAATAAGAGTCAACTCGATTTGAAAAGCAATTCGAACAGATTGTTTGAAATTTCTACGTCAAAATTATTCCTTCTGATTTTTGGTCTTTGGATACTTGTGCACCTTTTTTAAAGAGATTATGTCGCTCTGGAATCTAATCGGATAAAATCCTCAAGACCAATTCATGGTGAATTATGTATCTCATTGCACTCCAGGGATTCGTGATGGCTTGAAACCGGACCTGAGCTTCTCATTCCTTCTATGAACTCTACTAAAAAGTTAATCTCACCGTTTACCCTGATTTTATTGATGTTTAAAGATTTGAGTCTCGTTTTTCTTTATCTTTCAAAGGACACTTTTTTAAGTCTCATTCTCTTGATGAGTCAGACTGGCTCAAACCTTACTGTAGAGATTTATGTGAAGTTTGATATACAATTCATTGAAATTTGCTTGCACACTCAAAGGATCGGATGAATGCCAAGCAATGCACAGGAGATCAAGAGGAAACAGAATGTGGCACAAGGTATGAATCAAATGAGATGATTTGCATTCTGATCCAACAGGCTTGTTATCAAGTTTGGGTCCAAGGACTTGATTTTGAGCATATCCCTTCATACTTTTGAGAAACATCAGACAATATGCTATAGAATTTAAACTAGAGTACGCCTTTTTTTCATATATAAGAGACCAAGGTCACTTCAAACCCCGGAAATTTCCTTGAGGCTAGAGGTGAAGTGATAAAGGTGTGAAAACGTGAACAGATAGAATAATACAAATATATCACGTAACAAACATAATGAGAGGCAGGGCGTTGAGATTGATCGCATGGATCAAATGCTTTAGCTAACTATTACTTTGGATTACCGTCCAAAGTGATAACCACATATGCTGGACCCTATTCGAATAAAACCAAAAAAATTCCTGTGAGCATCTTCTAACTAAAAAATAAAAACTACAAAAGAGCAACAACGTACCATCCTCCCAACGTAGACGCCCCTATAATTCGAAGTATCGACGGAAGGATCGGCGAGGGTAAGGCCAGAATCGACACAAAAGTCGTCGATTTTCTAAGAGATCAAGACTGGGTAAACATTTTATTTGGAGCTAGATCGGACGAAAAAAAATAGAAAAAATAGAAAAAAAAAAAATCACCTGAATTCCTGCCTCCACTTGTTCAATGCTTTCAAGCTGAACGGGAAGGTTTGAGTCCCTACAGGTGTTTTATTCCCGCGCGTTGATCACGGATTGTAGGGTTTGTTGAGAAATACACAAGACGGAATGTGTTTGTCGAAACAAGAGATCGAGAGATGAGTTATAAGAGCTTCCGATCCATAAATAAATAAATAAACTCGAGACCACTCACGACCACCAAGTGACCTTACATTCCGCATTCCGGCCCGTAAAGAACTGGTGCTCGGTCGTGAAAGTCTTGAGCTTGCCCGATTCCCAGGCCTGCGTCACCGTGTTTTTGCACACCTCACTCAGACCCCCGCCTTGACAGTCCTGGTATAGACCCTGAGGGAACTCGCCAGTGCGGAGGGTAGCGGCAGAAACGGCGATCGAGGATAGGCAGACCATCAAAGCAAGCCGAGCGAACATGACGATGAGTTGTCTTTTTAGAGAGGTAGACTTTCGAAAAGAAGAATTGTGTTCAAAAAAAGAAATTGATATAGGAAGTGATGCAGATAAAGCAAGCGATAAAACAAATAGATTGCAAGATTCGATGAGAAAAGAGCGCTGGTTTAGAGTCTGACTTTGAAGAAGTAGAGAGACTCTTGCCTCTTTTTATAGGCGTCGTCCATGGCCTGCAAAGGTCTCCTTCCGTGAGCTGGCTTCTCTTCACTGCTTCTCACAGTTCGTAGTCAATTCGTTTCAGTCCTTTCCTTCTCCGCAACTGTGTACGCAGGTCACCGCGACCATCGCCCTGCGAGCTTCAGAGTCCAGACGGATTGACTCCGACGCGCAACTCGTTTTGCACAGCCCATCCAAACCGCAAAACTACCCAAATCGACCTTGTACGTCTAAAAATACATACTCTCACCGCCATTCTGGGCAGCTCGGCGGTCTTGGGACAACGAAACGAAGTCAGGATGAAGGTATTGTATGGATGTATACCCTCGATCAATAGTTTTGATTCGCAGCGATGACGCTTGTTCAGATCCAAGTGCGCAGTATCTATGGGCTCAAGTAAAGCAGCGCTTACCGGTTGGTCTTAACCCCAAATGAATTTGGAGATTTGGTCGAGGGCAAGCTGTCACATAATTTGCATTGTGGTCTAATACTCATTGTATTTACTTCTGACTTCCGATTCAAAAAATTGACACGATTATGCTTGATTTCAATAATGTCAAATGATTAAAATGTACGGTTTACAAAATGTACAACATAGATCGAGCAGTCTTTTGCTTAAAGCGGCTCTTTCTTGACGATAGGGGTAGAAGATGGATGAAGAGAACCTGTGAGCTTGTGGGCAATGATATCTTCGAGCGTACCGTCCGACTCGCAAGCATCAGACCAAGGTTCGTTGGCCATAGTAGGTTCGCCATCAGAATCCTCACTCATATAGGCTCATCTTCCTTGTCAGGAAAAAGTGCCGCGAAAATCGAGTCAGCCTCGGTAAGATGTTTGTAGATCTCATCCCGAAGCACTAGCTCGAGAACCGGGATCGTGTACTTGTGCATCGATGCTCCTGAAAAGACGCCAAGTCGTCAGCAGGTGACTTTGTAAGTGCCAAAATAAATACCACCCAGAATTCGATGTGCACCCCATCTCCTGTATGTGCGTTTCCCAATCTCAAGTCGACAGGTTGGATACTGGATGGTATGTACTTAATTTTTGAGGATATTCTAAGCCTATACTGGACGTGGCTTTCAAACACGAGAATCTGACTTCGAACGACGAACTACTACCCGATCACGTGACCCTACCCGTGACTGCGGCAGTACCCGTCCAATTTTCGAGCCAACCATTCTCAACAGGCCTTTTTTCAGCTATCTCAAGCTTATTTCCCCCTCACCCCCACCGACCAGACGCGCTAACGCGCCCTGTCCCATCTGAAAAGATGGAAGGTATCCCACCGGATATAACGCCGGAGCCCCTACTCGAAGATGACGTCAGTATGGACGTACCGAACGAGACTCAGGCTGAACCTCGCCCCGAGAGATCTAGAGCCCGATCCTCTATCCTCTCGGTCGCCAGAGTGAGGAATCATCCTCCTGCGGCAACCTCGCTCACTGTGGCTCTTAGTAGCCCGAACCCCTCCAGCCCAGGAACCGACTCGAACAGAGTCCAGGTAAAGGGCCTGGCGAATTTCGAAAAAAAACGCCTTAACAAAAAACGTGCGCGCCTTGGAGGCGCTAGACTTGACGAGGAGGATATCCTCGGCACGCCGCGCTCAAAGCGCTTCATCAACCTATTCCCCGAATGCGCGGAAAACCCGACAATGCCTGACGCGATCCAAAAACTCCACCAGTTAGTGGAATCCGTGTTACCCCTCCCGAGAGGAGGAGGAGGTACTATCCAAGTCGAGTCCGATGCAGCGGCCAACATCAGGATCTTAATGGCAAGAATCCTAGAAATGGACCCGCACTGTGCTACGGTACGCTCCCGAGAGCAAGAGACAGATGAGGACGAGGACAGAGGGACGCGCCCCACTGCCTCATTTAACTCTTTCGCATCCAAAGTCCCGGACGCACTTGAAGCAAAGATGGACAGTATCCAGCATCAGCTTAACACTGTCACCCAACACCTAACCTCAATGCCACCCAACAATGCCAGACCTCAGCTCCAAACCCCGACCCACTCAAGATCCACGAGAGGAGGCGCCAATACCAACCAAACCAACTCCACCGCCATTGACCCTCTAGCCCCCTCTTATGCGCTAGCAGCCTCAAGACACGCGCCTCACGCGCCCAAAAAACAACCAGCACCTTGTCGTAGTAAGTTCTGTCAAGGCCTTCAGGATGAGTTTAGCATATTCATTTATATGCATTTCAATTACTGACAAATGGGAATAGGTACTGCACCTGAAAAATGGAATAAGCGGATGTGCTTGATGGGGAATAAGTACACTGTACTTGCCATGTGCCTAGGAATAAGTATACAGATACTTGAGACTGGGAATAAGCTATTAAGCTTGAGTCAAGGGAATATGCTGATGGCTTCATCCTTCACATTCCAGGAACAAGCCTAAAAGTGTGATGTGATACCTGTACAACATGGAATACGTCAAATTGTGACCTGATATTTCTTTATATATGAGTATGCCTTCAATCACCTACAGATTCTTTCCCCATTGGAAAGAATCTGAAAGTCATCCACTCAAATAATTTATCTCTCTCTTTCATTTCTCACTACTGACATGGGTTATAAGTAGTATTTTTGTGGTTATTACTTTTTGCCTACCAACCCCACCTCCTCCAAGCCCTGATGCTTACATGCAAGTTGGCATTTTTCTCTGGCTTTTTGTAGCCTCCTTTAACTAGTTAGTTTACTGGAAACTAACTCGTAGTGATACCTGATACCCCAGGTCTCATAATCTTACACACCTCTGAAGAGGATTAGCCAGCTGAACCCTGAAAAGTTCATAGCCATCCACCAAGCACAGATGGGCAGTACAACCCTATCTACACTCAAACAACGAGCCATGATAAACATGGTTAATAACATGCTCAAGTCCAAGAACATCAAGTCCAAGGAAATCAGGTTCAAGAACATCCAAATCCGAGGAGTTCACCACCACCCGTCCAACGACCTCATCTTTTACACTGAAAATGCAGAAGACGCCAATACCCTCAAGGAGACAGTCAAAACGTGGCTCCCTAAAATTTCCAAGGAATTAATTTATAAACCAAAGACCCACCATATCGTGGTACATGGCATGCCCACCACTTTCAACCCCCATGACCCCAAGACCATTGAGGACTTAATGGCAATGAATGCCAGATCTCTCTCAGCTACCCCAGCCTGGATCCAATGGATGAAACCGGATAACTACAACAAACTTCCCTACTCTAGTCTCATCTTAGCAATGCCGGACGCAGAATCAGCTCAAATTGCCATAGAATTTCAAATCTTCTGGTGAGGAAAACTCAAACCTACAGAGGTGCGCAATCCTTGTCAGCTATGGCATAATCTGAGGAGACCACATTATCTCATAACTAACAAATGGCACATTATTTACATACAGTACTGTTACATTACATATGTAAACAGTACTGTAATCAATCTCTGTAATATAAGTACACTTGTAATCACGAGAAGTGTTATATTACATATAGTTACTGTACTGTAACAAACAGTACTCATACTGTAGCATCTCTATGCTTAAACTGGAATCTTGCTTTTGTGGATTGTTTTAGGATATGTTTCTCTTTATGGACATCATTTCTCTCGATCTCTTTCTATAATTTCATTCTCACTTATATGTAATCAAATGATGCTTTGATCCATCTAAGTCTATCAAGAGAATGAAAGAGGATTTTGTTGTTATGTCATTAGAAGGTTCAAATTTATGTTTCTTCTTATGTTGTATTGTGCTGTATTCTCATGTTGTATTCTGAGTTTAGACCTAACATGGTGATACCTAGAGGTTCTCTTTTTTTTTGTATATCTGTCGAGTCAGCCACTGAACCCAAAAAGTCCTTTCTTCATCATTATTGGACTTTTTGGATTCTATTATGGATTGAGAAGATATGTTGCTTATCAATCCTACTTGGCTGACTCACAGGTAAGTCTCTATTATTTGTTTTTCACATTTGAATAAGATCTACATCATTATTGGAGTTTTTGGATTCTATTACAGATTGAGAAGATATGTTGCTTATCAATCCTACTTGGCTGCCTCACAGATTTCTCGTGGTTTTGAGTTCCAGTTAAGGAATGTGCACATGTATTGGTCACACACAGTTCTGCCAATAAACAAAACTGATTGTCCCCATCTGGTGGAATGAGGACAGGAGGTCTGGAGCTCAGACCACCTGTCTTACCCCTTTCAGTCTAGAAACAACAGCATTGGGAATAAGTACTGCTCATGGATTTCTATTCTCATTACATCATCTTTCCTGATTACTCATTCATTTGTCATTATCTGGATTCAGTTGTCTTTCTTGTGCTCATTTGTCTTTGGCTCATTTCTCTCTTCTCAGTTCACTATAAATACTTTTCTGTTTTCTTGTGTCCTTTTATATCATCATCATCATATTACTTTACATTTAACCAATCAATCATTTTACCTTACTTACCAAGTTAAAACCACATCTAATCATTTAGAAGCTGAAGCTACCTATAATTTACCTCCATGTTTGAACACCACCTTGCCTTAGGAACCTGTTTGATACTAGCATTCCCTTCCAACCCTTGATTGCATGCTTTTACCTATTTAAGTAAGTCTCAATTAACTTCTTAAATACTTAAAAGTATCTCAGAGTTTGTGTTTTCTTGAGATTAAGACCTCATTTGGCATCTCAAGAGAACCTCACCCTGACAACTTGGGACCTTTTTTTCTGCCTGATGAGGAACCTGAATCAGAGGCACATTTGGAGTTTAATAGGTTGACTTGATCAACTATGACTTGTTAGGTTTATTAGATGGGAATAGCTTTGTATATATATATATATATTTAGAATTTTTTTAATATCTGGGAAATCTTCTTCAAACATGTAATACATGTAGTCATTTAATCTATTTTGGTAGCCTTTATCAAGCATTTTAACTAAACATTTAAAATTGAAAATGGTGATGAAAAATTCTCAAAAATAAAAAAGCAAGTATATAAACCAAGATTAAAGTACAGAAAATGCATCTAGTTTGTGTTTTCATGTTTTTTTTTTTTTTTTAAAA
>KI572089.1:0-12390 GCA_000500245.1 Cronartium ribicola 11-2
TACACTTTTCCACCTTTAAAACCCCTATAACACACATTCCACCTCTACCAATACCCTAATAATGTAAGTTATGATAAATGTTCTAATAGTTATTAATAATCTAGAGCTACCAATTATTCACACAACACCATCCTCACCTCCTCGCCCGCCCCCTCAATGCAACACCGGCCACTGTCACCAATACAGCCAATGCCCCCTCCGGTGCCTCATAGATCTAAATGCACAAAGGCAGCTCCCAAACGCCTAGGAAGCTGGGCAAAGTCAAATTCTGAAGAGGTGGATATGCTGAAAACATGGAAACAGCTCCAATGCTCTCCCCACAAGGAGAAGTGGCTGAAAGCGACCGAGGACGAGTTGGCATCCCTAATAGGAATGAATACCTGGAAACTGGTCCCTCACCCAATAAAACACAAAGTCATCAAATGTAAATGGGTGTTTAAAATCAAGCATAGAGTCAAAAAGTCAATTCTCAAGCTGAAAGCTGGTCTGGTCACAATGGGTTACACTCAAGAAAAGGGCATAGATTACGATGAGGTCTTTGCTCCGACAACCAGACTCAAAACCCTTCAACATCACCAAACTATGTTCAGCATTGTGTGAATATTTTTTTCATTTAATTACAATATTTCCCTTTAAATTTTAAAAAAAAAAAATCTTAAAACCTTTTAATTTTTTTTCTCTTTCTTTTCTTTCTTTAGTGACCTGTTGTCAGTATGGGGGGGTGTTGAGCTGGAAGCTCCTCTGTAAATTTGTACTGCTTTTTCGTGTGTGCTTCTAACATGTCAGTGACATGTGTCTGTGACATTTCTCTCTTCTCTTCTTGACTGGAGCATGGTGTATGATGGTCTCCTTTCTTCTTCATCCATCATTTCACTCTGTCAACTCAACTCACCAAAAGCTCATCTCTTCACTTCTGGCTTGTGTGTTGACTGCTCCAGATCCAGTGCCATGTGTCTGTCTCATGAGTTAACACATGAACATATTGTGGATTGGGCCCAATAATTAGTAAGTGAATCACATCTCATTTTGAAGAGGATGTGTTCTAATGTCATACATATAACATAAGTCAGAAAAATATATGTGCACTACACGACTCAAACCTGTGACTTTTGGTCCCCAAACTCTAGAAGGGTGCTCTAACCACTGAGCTAAGTGTGCATGTTCAGTCAAGTGTCAAGTGGGGATCTATCCATGTACAGTGATGATGGCCCGGTAATGGCAAGATGTGCACTTACAACCTTTGGTCTGAATTCTGTTTGTACAGAAAGTATAGAACATATCACTATAACAACAGCATACTCATTTTATTTCTTTTGTTTTAGGAACAAGGTACACCAAATTTTGATCTTGAAAGCCCCCCAACACATCTTCCTGGCTTTGTGTGGGAAACCCTGAAGAAAAAACTAGCAGATAGTGCTCCAAAAGGCCCCCAAAAAAATTAGTGACCAGCCGACTACACTACCAACACCCTGAAGACACTACCCTGTCTCAAAAAAATAACTCAATCCGATCTCACCATCCTCATGCCTTTTCCATCCTCATGCCTTTTCCATCCTCATGCCTTTTCCATCCTTATGGGAATACCTCCAATGCTCACATGTTCCAGATGTGTTAATTCTGGATGTTACCACCATCCTTCAAGAACATGGGATCTTTAGCTAGACTTCTTTTTTGAAAGTCCATTGGCTTGACCCAGAGCGACTAGAGAAGTGGGGTATCAGCTAAGGAATTGGAATGGAGCTCATAGATAATGCAATAGTGTACTATGATGAGCTGTTGGCCTCTGCTTACGTAATCAACTGACTGTAACCACCCTCACTCAAGTAGATTATTATGAAATTTAAGCACTCTTAACAAATCCCACTTATGCACCTGCTGGGCTTGATAAAGTCAAACAAGTGAATAGTTTGACCTTTGTGTTTGAGAATGAACAAGTCCATAAACATAAAAAAAACTGAATTTGTTTACAGATAACTTAAAAATTAAGTTCAATTGATTGTATTCAATGTATTGAAATGGGCCACTGTTTTTTTCTCACAAGGGCTCATGCTAAACGTTTGATTACAAACAGCTCAATTTGGAAATGTTTTTTTGTAAGAAAAAACATTTTCAGACTCAAACTTGGATGATCAAACAGAACTTGGACTTTTGAATTGAATCAACAAAGTAGAAAAAGGGTGAGACAGACTTATGACCAGTGAGTATAGAAATACATTGACCTGATTGCCAATACCAAATTCTAATAGTTTATCATCTGAAGCAGATGATCAAACTACATTTCCACTGAAAAGAAACTGATCAAACAGTGTAGGTAACTCATTCTTGTGTCGCTTGCACTCAATCTCTATTTGGCTTTGATTCTATGTTCAGTGATAAGAAACAAATTACATTGGATAACAAACATAAAAGAAGGTGTTGAGTGTATACAAAATGTTTTTCAGTATACTTGTTAAATGAAAAACACTGCACTTTCATTCTGCCTAAACAAAGAAAAAAAAGCCTTTGAAAATTACATCTTCAAACACTAATGTTCTGCATTTGGGTTCACCCAAGTGTGGCTTGTAGCATATCCACTAGATACAAAAAGGGGACACATGAGCTTACAAGTTAGCACATGCCCCGCCACATGTAAGAGATAGTCTGCCTTGTCCACAGCCACTTGCCATCCCTGCTCATGTTTCAAAGCATGCTTGATGCAATGAAAACCTTTTTCAATCAGATTGAAATCAGGCAAGTAAGCTGGTAAGTATATGACACAGATGCCAGCTGGTTGGCAGATTGTTGTGATGACATCTCCATGATGAACCTTCACGTTTTTGAGGACAAGGACCAAGTGATGGCCCGGAAATGAATTCATTGCCAGAAGCTGTATAAAGACCTAGTCTTATCAGCTTGCGGTAATGATCCACTTGGAAGGTTAATGAAAGGACTTACCAAGTGCCTTTTCAAGAAAATCTCCACATGCACCCTTTCTGCTTATCCCCTGTACACTGTCCCTGCTATCATGCCTGCCTCAGTCACCGCGGGAAGAAGAGTGAGATGTTTGGATCCTCAAATTCAAACCTCTTGCTTGGTTTGAGTGCCCTTGGGCATCCAGCTTTTGTCTTGATACATATCCTTGGCCGTTACTCCTGATTCATCTACAGGAGTAACAGAGGCAGTCAGTCAAATTTTAGAAATGGAAAATAGTCAGACTCAATACTGACCTATGAACACCAGGTATTCCACTGGGACACCTGCAATACAAGCAATGTAGGCTGCCCTATCTTCAGCCAATTGTCACAGATCCACTCCTCATGTTTGCACCAGGCTAAATCCAAGTCGAGTATATAAATTAGTTTGGATTGTCTTTACAGACACCTCCTTGCCTACAAAGCAGGAATCCAAGTCAACTGGTAAGTAAACCCATCCAAATACTGATTTTGAGGCACATTGAGACTCACCTGTTATATCTAACATCTTCTTCTGTATTTCCACCAAGTACATCCCCGGGTTATAAGCCACAATGTCCTGCAAAACAAGTAACTTGTTGTTTTCAAAGCAATTGTGGTTCCCACATTTTAGGTACTCGGCCAACTCTCAAAGTTCTTTGCCGGTATTGGAATTCAGGGCCAGCCATCGTGCCAGGGATCTCTTGGAGAAGTTCTGGTAGGGAGTCAGCTTCCTAAGCTCTTGAAAAGACAAACCATGGAGAGCATGGTGGACAATCAATTTCTTGATATTGGGACTGTACTTGAAAAAGGGCATGATCTTGCCACCACCCCAAAAATCAGTGTCATGAATCAATGGCAAGGGTGGTTACTGACTCACCTTTGTGTGATGCTTCTGATCTGGTTTGAAAGTCTGTTTCAATGGTTTTCCAAAAATACTGAAAAAAAAAAAATAGGTATAGGGAATCATTGATTGAGAGCAATGGTTGGATGCCGGGTTTTTTTTTTGTGTGATTTTTTTTTGGGCAGGGGTGGATGTGGTACCATAAGAGCTGGCTGCCCGACCCGAGACAGGTTGGATCAGGGCTGGGTGGGCCTATGGCCAGCAGGGCTAGGCCCACCTTTTGTTTTTTTTTTCAGTGCTCTCACATAATTTCTTGCTGGTAGTGAACCAGGAAGACAGAAGGTCTGCAAAGGACCTGGAGTCAACTCAGGGGGACTTGGGAGCAGCAAACTGGCAAATGTGTTGAGATATGGGGTTACAGGACAGAGACAACAGTACATAGCATAACACTACTAGCATATGTCTATAAGTGTAGCTATATCACTTCTCCTCTCTGACCCAGTCCATCCTGTCTTCATTCATCTTAGACAGGAACTTCCCAATGGACAGGGTGCGCGAGTGAGAGAAGCAAGAGGAGAGAGACTTACCTGTCTGCTCTTTCAGGGTTTGAGATCCAGTGTGTGCGAGCCAGCAGTGCAAAGCGACTCAATTTTTTTTCCCTCAAACAAAAAAAACACTCTACTCTCTAACTCCCACCCAACCATTTGGATGCAAACTCGTTCTAAGGCTACACAATGTAAAATCAAACTACCCACCAACCCATTGTCACATACTTGTGACTCGGATGACAAATCAATCATGAGGTCAAAACCTCCCACACCACCACACCTCTCTGCACCTTACAAATCTGTAGACTTTTTCATGAGGATGCCCACCATGATAAAGAGCTCCATTGTTGTGCTAGACTCCGCTGGGACCAAGTTCATCAGCTGGAAGGCATGCATATGGGACACGGTCGATTTTGTCACCTTGAAAAAGGACTACCTAGCAACTGAATGCCTGGCTGACAAAGAGTTCTACAATGGAGTGATCCGGTCGATGATCATGTGCTCAATCAACAAATCTTTCATACTGCAAATCGAATGAGGGTGGTCAGCCAAAAAGATCTTTGACTACATTGTTTCAATGTTCCACTTCCCAAGTTGAACAACACATGTCACGAGCTGGCAAGAAATGGGCAGCACAAAGTTTGAACCAGGTGATCCCCTAAACAAGTTGTAAAGGGGTGTCCTCAGCTGGACTCCCCACACTACTCTGGTCTGCAGCAAAGGCTCGAGGATGCTCCTTGAGAGACGTCTAAAAACAAAGATGAAATTGCTAGCCCACAAGAAAACCCCACAGATGGAGGAGTCAGAGTCTCGAGGGCTAGGAGCATGGACTCTCCAACTTCCCCTGTACATCCCCCACATGCTACTACCTCTTATGTGTTGAAGTCATGTGTGTGTTTCGTGTTTTTCTTCATGTGCTCTCAAACCTGTCACTCATCTATCACAGGTCTGTGACATCTCAGTCTCAGTCTACACCCACCCAGAGCAGCAGAGGTGGAAGGATCTCTTTCCTCATCCTTCCATGAACACCACCAAGAAAATTGCATTGCATAGAGGCATGCTATGTCACATAGCAGGCCCAGATGCGATGCAATAGGTCTATTTTCCAAGGTAAGGGACCTTGGAAAATGGTCCATAGCATCACATGAAGACATGTCATGTTACATAGCAAGCTTCCATGCGATGAAAATATGCTGGCAGTGGAACTCTCCTCACGTCGTGCTCTGCTTCTCTAGCCTTGTTCATTGCAACAGGTTATGAGACCCATTAGCCTCCAGCTCTCACACGTATACTAAGAGATACTACCAATTTCGTACTTGAAGGATCAATTTTTTTCTCACTCCATCAAAAGATGTCAACTAGCGGCGCTACAACCAAACCAACCTCGACGGACCTCTTCACCCACCCGGCGCTCAAGATCTCGGGTGTCGAAGCTCTGAAAGCCCCCGGGTCTGACTCGAACTACCTCAATTTGTCTTTCGTCCTCGAGATCCACTTTGACGTGACAAACGTCTCCTACGTCCTCGAGGAACCAATGTCCAAAACTCCCTGACCTGAAACCTTCGCACATGACAACCTGGCCGTCTGTGCGGTCATTTCTCGAACCGTTGAGGCTGTAAACCTCCACTACATTCGTTTGTTTAAGAAAGATGTGCGTGGTATGTGGAACTCGCTCAAGGAGGCTCATCAGGAACTCTCCTGGTGTCGTGCTCTGCTTCTCTAGCCTTGTTCATTGCAACATTATGCTTGTACTGTTGCCTGTAAGGCTACCGCCTTACACGAGTACCTGTCCAAAGTCCGTGCAAAAATTAATGAACTCGACAGAACCGGTTTCGAGTGGACCAAGGACTCGATCCTGAGTATCAACTTGCAACTCAGGTTACCGATGTCCAGGGACTTTTCGTTCGCAAATGTGAATGTGTTACTTGACGCCAGACTCCGTAACTCACAAACCACAAAAATCACGGCGCGCAAGACAGAAGAAGCCATCCAAGTGGAGTACCACTGAATGGGAGCTACGGAACCATCCGCCATGCTGAATGTTGCCGCATTAAGCTTAGGGGGAGGACGACAATCATCCACTTATTGTATCCCGGCACGACAAGAACCTCAACATGCCTACCCGGATCCGCGCACACCCACACAAACGCAACCCACTCGAGCGACCGCTGCGAATAGTAACAACTGATACCAATACTGTTTCTGCTGCGGCAACAAAGGCCACTGGGCCATGGCATGCAAGCTGAACCCTGACAGCCTCAACTATGCCGAAAACTGTATCCGCTAACCCACCCAACCACGCCAAGTGGGAGCCAACCTAGCGGACATCGACGGGAACGAATTTGATCCTGAGGGTCCCCTACTGGATAGTATTTTCACAAGCAAGGGCACCCTAACGGAACCGTGGAAAGACGACCATGGGATGGTCAATACGGGTGCGTTCCATCTTGTCACAAATAATCTCGGAATCCTCACTAACTTTGTTACACTCCGAAAGCCAATCCCGCTGGGGGTCGCAACTAATGCCCTGACGTCCTACATCACCGGTTGAGGGACGATCACTCTACCTGCGGAGCAAGGACTGGGATTGGTATTGAAGGAGGCCTATTATTGCAGGACTGCTAAGGGCACGTTGATATCTGTGGCTGGCTTGATTGAGGCGGGAGCCGATCTCTCTTTTGAAGGGGATGATGTGTTAATTAGACATGGAAAGAGTGTACTGAAATCAAGATACACGAATCGCCGCTGGCTTGTTAAATTACCTCACTGAGCAAGTGCACCACATCCCAAGCCAAAGTCGAATCAAGTAACCACCTTGACTGTGTCCAGTGATCCTCCAGCGGAAAAGAGCACCGCAGAGAGAGCACTTAAGTGGCACCAGTGTTTTGGACACATAGGTATGTGAGTTATTAAGTGCCTATTTGAGAAGAAAATGGCGAGAGGACTTCCCGACAAGATCAAATGTATACCATTCACTTGTGCTGACTGTTTGCTAAGCAAGAGCCTACGTGCTCAGATGTTGGGTCTGTCAGGAGGACAACAGCCCCAACCACTTGAATTAATTGTGTCAGACATTGCTGGACCATTCAACAGAGGAATGTCAAACATTCGAATATGGCGACATTCCACAACGTTGCCACTACCTACTCCGAAATTGTCACAGTGCGAAGTCGAAGCGAGGCTGTCAGTATTCAATCGATGAATGATTTCATGTTGCAGTATTTGAAAAGAGAAATAGAGTTCGGTTGAAGACGATGGTTCAATCGACGAATGGTTGTACGTTATGATGTTCGACAAGAGAAGTATGGTTATGATGTTCGGCAAGAGGAGAAGCGTTCAATTGAAGACGATGTACATGGTCGAAAGGATCAAACAAGAAGGATAGAGCTTAGAATAGAAATGAAGTACAAAAATGAAAGAGATACATAGTTACACTTATGAGATGCGGTTTAGAGTGTGAGGAATTGAACGGCAAGAGTAGTACATATATATATAGAGCTCAAGCCTACTCTACGTAGCTCTCTTTTCCCCATCTTGGGAAAGAGATCGTACATACCATTCAGTGCCGGCAAATTTGTATCAAAGCCTTTTCTTACGTGGTGTGCTTCAAAAGGTATTGCAAAAGACAAAACTAATCCGTATGAACACAACCAGAATGGTATCGCAGAACACCTAAACAGGACCATAGGTCACATGGGGCTGACCATGCTTCTGGCATCGAAACTACCAACAAAGTTTTGGTCTGTTGCCTACCTGACAGCTGCCTATATACACAACCGCATACCAAACAAGAAGATGGGTGACAAGATGCCAATGGAACTCCTCTTCGGTAAGAAGCCTCACCTAGAGGGAATACGCTCCTTTGGCAAGGAGGCTTACGTCCACATACCATGCAAACGATGTGGGAAACTCGAACCGTGCGCACAGAAGTGCGTATTTGTTGGGTACGTACCGGGTAGTAAAGGTTGGAGGTTTTTTTATCTTGTGAACAACAAGATCTTAGACTCATCCATGGCGGTTTTCACGAGCGACCAATCACCCATTCCGGAAACACCGCCGCCCACCAACAAACCGTCAAAAGGAGACATAAGTCACATCCTAAACGCACTTGAATTAGGAAAGTTTGACGCCGAGGACTCGCTTGCACAACAAGATAAACTGCTCGAAGAAATACATGCGTCTCTCAACGCCGGTGACCCGAGCATCCTGAAGACCTACGCAGAAGCCATGCGCGGACCCGACACGGCGAAATGGCGAGCTGCGTGCGAAAAAGAACTACGGCAAATGTGGGAGATCTGCAACCGCCCGGCCAGTGCCCACCTCACAGATGCAAAGTGGGTTTTTAGTGTAAAACGAGACGGTGTTACAAGGCACGTTTTGTCGCTTGAGGTTTCACACAGGTTCACAGCATTGATTTCACCGAAACTTTCGCGCCAACTGCCACGTTCGCCACATTACGTATCCTCATAGCGATCGCGGCCAAGATGGGCTGGCCACTATACAGTTTGGACGTAACAGCAGCGTACCTCCACAGCCTGCTCGACCATGATGTTTGGATACGACAACCATTGGGATTCAACCTAGCTGCCCCGGGGAAAGTGTTGAAATGCTTGAAGGCACTCTACGGAACAAAACAAGCGGAACAATGCTGGTGGAAATTCATATCTGAAAAACTGACTTCCATGGGTTTTGTCCCCAGCCAATTTGACAGCAGCTTCTACATCCTACACTGCGGCAAGGACGTGTGTATGGTTTGGATACACATCGATGATGGTGCGGTCACGGGCAGCGACAACAGGCTCATCGCGGAGGTTGAATGTCAGCTGGCGGAACACATCAAAATAAAATGGGAATTGTCACTTACAAGCATTGTTGGAGTCGACATCATGCAGAAATTGAAGCACCACTACGTACTCTCACAACAACAGCTGACACGAAAAAGTTTAAGCAGCAATCGGGACCTCATCACGACCCTCAGTGCGGCGACACCCTTCCTCCAGAGTACAAAACTTGAGATGGTCACTAAAGCACCACCTGTCGACGGCAACCAATACTTGTCCATCATTGGTTCCCTGATTTACTTGGCGGTTGGTACACGTCCGGACCTGGCCTTCGCGGTAAATTTCCTGGCTCGATACGCAAAGACGCCCCAGGATGAACACTGGAACACGTTGAAGCACCTCCTACGCTTCCTTCGGAAGACGGAGCGGGTAGGTCTGGATGTAAACCCGACAACAGCTAAGTACAGAGCCCCCCTCAAAACGTATGTGGACGCTAATAGGGGTGGAGAGTTTGCTCGTTCGTCTTACGGACACATCACCAGACTCTACAGCACGCCTATCTCGTGGGTGGCCAGGCGACAGGCATGTGTGGCAACATCGACTTGCCACGCTGAATTTATGGCAATGGGAGCAGCTTGTAGAGACTCGGTCTGGTTACATTCCCTCGCATCCGACATTATCCCGGACTTACCTCGACCACTACTACTATGTGGCAACAGCTCAGCGGTACACATGTCAACTGACAACGCGGCGAACAAAAGAACACGACATGCCGAAAGGGAATTTTATTATATTAACGAGCAGTTGCACAAGAAGAGGGCAGATTTGAAGTAGATACCGGGGATAGAACAACTAGCGAATATATTTACAAAAGCACTAGGCCCACAGAAACACGACGGCGCATGACGGCAACTGGGGATGATAGAGGGATAGTACATACGTTGTCTTGTCCTGAGGCGGAGTGTTGAGAAATGGGTCTGAGATATGGGGTTACAGGACAGAGACAGCAGTACATATCATAACACTACTAGCATATGTCTATATGTGTAGCTATATCACTTCTCCTCTCCGACCCGGACCATCCCGTCTTCATTCATCTTAGACGGGAACTTCCCAACGGACCGGGCGCGAGTGAGAGAAGCGAGAGGAGAGAGACTTACATACCTGTCTGCTCTTTCAAAATGGACAACATTTGCCAGTTTGACTGTACTGCGGTGGCCAGCAGGGCTACATAGCCGGCTTTCAAAGGTTCCGATCCTCAGATTCTCCCACTAGATTGGTCCACTGCTTTCAAAGTCTCTACAGTGTCTGTACTGTATGAGACCAGGCTCATTCTTGTCTCACAGGTGAACCGTGACAGAACCACTGCAGAATAGCGGAGTCGTACACGTTACTCTGTCCGACTCATGCTACAGACACGACTCTTGACGGTTAGGAGGAGTCGAAAGTACGACTCTTTGCAAATATAATTACCCGAGGGAGTCGTGTTTACGAGTCCGGCTATGTGTGGATGGAGTTGCTAAGTGCGACTCGAGTCACTGGTGCCTCCCTGCGACCAACAGTCGCTCGCTCAACAAGGTTTTTGTACAGTGACTGTTGGTCCCGGAGATAGGTGGGTGTCCCGTGGTGCCACATTCGATTTCCACGCGTTGACCCACTTGTCAGGTCTTAAGCCCGTCGTCGTTTGAAGTAAGTGCTGCGCCGCGCCACAGTCGTGCTGTGTACCGGTAACCGTGGACTTACGGTCTACAACAAGTCCGGCCGGTGTGTAGCTCGAGCGCGGACGCTGCAGCCGGACGAAACTTAATTCTTGGCTCAATGATACTCGCTGTCGCTTATGCAGTTAGTGTCGCTGGGCTCATAACCTGTTGTATGTTGTCAGGCTCTCAGGTACTAAGTGAGATTATGTATTTTCCTTTAACCTAACTCCGGTATACTCCTAAAGCCCTAATGCTCTGTCGCCAACGTGGAGTCGCCTCTCTTCATCCATCGCTCTGGGTCATTGCAAGCTCGAGCTGCCCTAATACCCCTTGTGCTATTTATATCTCACATGTCTTTGGGCTAAACCGAAAGATTGTTTTCTTCCTCAAAATGGGGGTGGGCGATTATAAGTTTTGATGATAACGGTTGTAAGTTTCAAGCGGGCCTGCGCCAGTGATCTTCAGTGATTCAACTTTGAAGTGGGGTTTGATGATGAATGGTTATGTACCGGATAGGTGGTGCTGTTCCTGCAGGCTGGCTTTATACTAGAGGTATCAGTACTGTCTTCTAGTTGTCTTGTTAGATTGGACTCTTTTGCTTCTTCCCTTTTCTTCTGGTGTCAGTCTTCATAGATTGACCGATGAAAGGTACATATTTTAAATGTTGATTTTGATGGTGAATTGCTCATCAGCTGATCTGTGGCTTTTTTTTTTTTGATAATCGAGATCGAGAATTGAATGAACCGAGGCCGAGCGGGATGGGGTGGTGGTTGTTGTGTCGATTGTTGGCATGTGCCCGACCCATCGATGAGGAGGACACCCAGAGTGTCTTTTAATCGGTATAAAAAACCCGTCGTAAAGTGTTAATTATGTAATGTTTGATTGGTGCGATCAAGGCCTCATCAGTTTCAATAAAGTGTCGTCTCACTCAATTAATTTTTTTATTTCCTCTCATTCCTTATTCATCAAAATCCAACCTTTCATTTTCCTCTTCTCAACTTTTCTAAACCCATGACTTTCACTTTCACTTTCCGAACCAACCTGCCCCGAATTCATCCCATCAGCTTCCACAACTCCCTCAACCGTCAACCACGCATTCATCGCTCCTTTACCACATCTGCTCGTCACTGTTCGGGTCCTGACTCTCACTCAGCCCCCGGGGACCACGCTTACCCCACTATCGCCACCTCACGCCACCTCTGTCACACTCCTGAGGCCTCGGGCTTGATCACTGGAATTCGATGGAAGGATCCTCGCCCCGCTTCCCCAGCTTCATTTCACAAGATGGATCCACGCCGACTGGAACCAGATGAAAACGCAGAGGATAGAACGAGAAAGATGAAGTGCGTTTGATTAGCTCAACCTTTTTAACTACCCTATCGATCTCCACACTTGCCTACCCTGACTCGTCCTATCCCATAGCATGTTTCAGGCCATTCGGGATGCAATGTCTATCGTTCTACAGAAGGATGATAGTGCGCTTGTCTTCGGGGAGGATGTAGCATTCGGTGGTGTGTTCAGGTATGCTCACTTTCCCTCGTCATCTTTCGCGACTGAGCGGCCAGCGCGACATTGGGTTTTTTTTTT
>KI572103.1:344-10676 GCA_000500245.1 Cronartium ribicola 11-2
CGAGGCTACATCATTTAATTTTATGGCTCTCGATGGCTCCACTTGGTGGGTTGTTGGGATTATCAAGCCTCATCTCTGGGGTTTTTTTCACCGTGTATTTTTTGGGTTGAATTTTTTTTGCAAAAAAACCTCTATATATCAAAAAGAGCAAGCATGCTACTGTGTGCGATCAACTTGCCTTTGGATGAAACAAAAGACAACCTCTATCAAGATATCTGTATTGAATTATTTGTAGCGCAAGGTAGAAAATCTGGGCTTACATCAGGAAATACCCAATATACCAGTCATCCATGTCACTGCTGGTAACTGCCTGCAAGAAATCACAAAAAGTGCATGACAACTGAAAATTTAGAAATTGTAGACCAATATACAATGCGCTGACTTGACTTCAATAAGGGGATCCACTTTCCCGTTACCCTAACTCGTGGTTTAGGTAACCACAAACAAAATAGATAAAGCTAAAAAGTTCTTGAGCTGAGTGCATACTTGTCAAAGTTGATG
Source organism: Cronartium ribicola 11-2 (assembly GCA_000500245.1). Taxonomy (NCBI): domain Eukaryota; kingdom Fungi; phylum Basidiomycota; class Pucciniomycetes; order Pucciniales; family Coleosporiaceae; genus Cronartium; species Cronartium ribicola. The sequence goes on from KI572103.1 coordinate 846, forward strand.
CAATAGCTCGCGTATCAGAGGGGGACAGCCTCTGTTCTGGACCTGGGACAGCAAGTACAGATGCTCTATGTGAGCTATTGAGAAAAGAGTGGAGAGAGTCGACACTTGAAGAAAAACAAACCTGTGTGAACAGCAGGGGACCAGAGACGGAAGAGATAATCTGAGCCAATTTATTCCGATGAGCATAAAGAAGGAAAGAAAAACAGTTATACCTGGGACAGCAGGTACAGATGCTCTATGTGAGCTATTGAGAAAAGAGCGGAGAGAGTCGACACTCAAAGAAAAACAAACCTGTGTGAACAGCAGGGGACCAGAGATGGAAGAGATAACTAACAGACCCCAAACACAAATCCATCATAGTCTCAGTCTCAGTACATGCACATGCAGGAAAGCATCTCGCAGACAGAACAGAATGAAGAGGAAAAAGAAAAACAAGAAATCAGTGAAGTGATAATCTTACTCTGAGCCAATTTATTCCGATGAGGAAGAAAAAGGTTCAGAGCAGAGGATTCTCAGAGAGAAGAGCCTGACACCTGATCACCTGACTTGATACAGAAATACACACACACACACACAACACAGACACTCGAGCACACCACATCACAGACCTACTCAGTACATGGGATGAAGGTCTTGACAGAGCAAGAGATATGAAGATCATATCTCAACAAAAGCTTCTTAGTCCACTAATCTCTCCAAGACTCTCTTTCAAAAGGATAAAAGAGACGCCTGCTTTGGCAGCATAGTCAACCTATCTGCACCAAGGCTCATGGCAAATTCAATGTGCTTCCCTTGACACAAATCAATTGGGTGTCATCTAACATAGAATTTGCCTAACCAACCTTTCTAATGTGGCTGAGTTAAATTTTACAAATGAGACAAGGCATGTCAGCCTTTCAATAGTAACAGGACATCTTGAGAACAGCCAAAAAAAAAAAAAAAAGAAAGAAAAAAAAAACTGTCCAAAATTTGGTCTCATTTGAGAAGTTTTTCCTATACTACTAATATCTCTCTCAGATCTTGAATCTCAGTGATCATACAGTTTTAGGCGCCATGCACTTGAACCTTTAAACAAACTCCCTTCCCTAATTAGGAAAACACCCTTCCTCTTACTGATGAGAAATTGTACTTCTTTGGTGATGATGATGATGAGGGGGAGTAATCTTTTTTCCAAAGTCTCTTAGATATTCTGTTCTTATTTTCCTTACCCCCCAAAAAAAAAGAAAAAACTCATGAATAAATCTTGTTGTATGACTTTTAAATAAATCAATCAAATGGAAATTTTTATATACAACATAGTCTTTTCATTTACATTTTTTTGGAGGAGTTTTTGGAGATTCAGTAAATCGGCTACAATTCATTCAAAGGGTAAAGAATATAGATTGAGGTGAGATCAATGTATGACCTTCCCCACCCACCATCAAAGTGGTCTAATATTTCTTACAGGTTTGATCAAGATGTCTTATTTTCTCTTGACATCAATCTCATCATTAGATTAGTGTCCATATCAATGGTGAGAAACAACACATCTTGACTCAAGAGCGCCTGAGCTATCTTCCTTTGAATGAGCGGAGAACGGAACAATGTATAAGGATATAAAGAGTCGAGATATGATGGTAACCAGGATTGCTTGGGCACCTTACTTTGAGATCAAGACATCTGCAGGAATAGGCTAGTTATGGGACTGATTGATGTTGGGTATTGACTTGGTATAGTTCAACATGGTTTTTTTTTTTTTTCAAGATAATGGCTAACATTTGATTAAGCTTTGCAGTCCAAATTTACCAGCAATCAAACAAGCTGTGTTGCCTATGAAGCGCAACACTTGAAGCCCGAGATGAGCGCAGCCGGCCCTGATTCCCGGTATCTTGAGTGGGGTACAAACTTGTTAATCACCACTTTTTCATGTGATTCCAAGGGTCCTTATTGTTGTGATATATCAACACTTGTAGGTTCAAGGCCTTCAGTTAAAATTCCTGGTGTTATCTTATTTCTTTTTACATCAAGAATATATCACATTTTCCTTATTCTTTTCATGTCAAATCTGTTATGGCTCGGGTCGGGGGTCTGGGATGGGAGGAGTTGGGGTGTCTCGTCAAGTATAGATAGATTGCACGATGAGGAGAGAGTGAAGGATCTCCCTTGCTACAGACTATATGGTGCAGTCTGTGACATGTACTACACAGTCATGTCACAAGCTGTACACGTCAAGAAGCTCATAACATTATCCCCCCTTCAATGCCCAAGCTCCCTCTTGTTGGCTCTGTGTTCTTTCCACAGGCAGTGTTAAAAAACCCTGTGGGAAAAAGCTTGCCCTCACTTTTTCTTCCTCATCCTCTGATGTCTTGATGCTGCATCTGGCAATCTAAACTCAAATTCATTAACTAACTCGACACAATTTTCAAGGTTTATCCTTGGTTCCCATGAATTGTGTTTGGGGCCAAATCCGTGCCAGCTGACAAGATATTTGAACTTGTTGTGTTGTTTTTGGCTATTGAGTATACTCTCCACTTCCCACTCCTCTTCGCCGTTGACTTCGATGGGTGTTGGTGCTGGTTATTGGCGTTCTATGATGGTGTCTGGGTTAGGTTTGTGTAATACTGATACGTGGAATACTGGATGGATCCTTTTCATGGAAGGTGGAAGCGTCAGTTTGCAGGCTGAGGTCAATATACATTGAGATATAGTGAAAGGTCCCAGCCATTTGTGGTCCAATTTTCTGTTTGGCCGTGTTGTTGAGATGTTCTTGCTGCTCAACCACACTTGGTTGCCCACGTCCCATTCTGGTGTTCTGCTGACCCCTTTGTCAAACTGGTGCTTCATGGTCTCCTGTGCTGCTTGCAAAAATTCAGTCAGTTCCGCTTGTACCTCTTCAATCTGTTTCAGCCTGGTCTCAACAACTGTGATACATTGCTCATTTGAAGGTACTCTTCCATAATTTGGGTTGAATCCGTAGTTGGCCTTGAACGGTGATACTCCTATTGAAACATGATCATTGTTGTTGTAGGAAAATTTGGCTGTGGGTAGTAGCGACTCCCAATCGTCTTGATGGTACTGAACAAACTGATGTATGTACTGTTCGACAGCTTTATTGGCAATCTCAGACTGGCGGTCGGTGCATGGGTGGTACACTGTGGAGGGATGGAGGCGTATTCCTAGGTGTTTTTCAAGTTCTTTGGTGATCTGAGAAATGAAAATACTACCTCTGTACAATACAATAGTTTTGGGTGTGCCGTGTAGCTTCCATATGTGCTTAAACATCAGTTCGGCTAGCTGCTCAGCAGTTGTTGTTTCTTTGCACAGTGCATGGGATAGAGTGGGCCATCTTCATCAGTCTGTCAATCACTGTTAGTATGCTGTCCTGCTCTCTTGATGTAGGGAGTCCTGTGATCAAGTTGTAGCTGATATCCATCCACGGCCCGGCTGGTATGGGTAGGGGTTCGAGGGTTCCAAATGGTTTCTGGGTGACAGACTTGACTCATTGGCATGAGTGGCAGCCATCTACATACCTGTTGACATAAGCCTTCTGTGACGGCCGGATGAAGCTCCTTCGGGTCAAGGATGATGTCTTTGAGCGTCCTGGATGTCCGGCTAACTTGCTGTCATGTCGGCTTTTCAGTATGTAGACCTTAAGTTCGTCGTTGTCCGGGACTTCAATTTGGCCTTGGTTGTAAAGTATGCCATCCTGCACCAAGTACTGCTTCACTGTCTCCTTGATCTGAGGCGATATCGGGTGCTCTGTCGCGTCAATCAGTTCGCATAGGTGTTTGTCCTTTTTGGTCATGGTTCTGATCATCGCTATGATCTCGTTGTCGGTTGCGATATCATTGGTATCACCCTCTTCATTGTCGTCCACTCCCAGTACATCGACTTCAAACTGTTGACACTACACTCATGTACACATACATTCACACACTCACAAGCCAGTGTTCGGCGTTCGCTAAGTTGACGGTTTCATTCTCAAAGCATGCCTCGAAAACAGATAATTCTACAAATGTCTCGGGTGTGATGTTCCCAGGGCGTAATAGCTGGCCGAACATCAGCTTATTTGTCTTCGAGGGTGCAAGGTCTGGTCGTCTGGATAGTGCGTCTGGCTTCAAGGACTGTTTGCCTCGTCTAAACTTGATCTCGAAGTCAAAGCATCCTATGGTCTTGGCCCATCGGACCTGTCGTCGTGTGAGCTGTTTGGTTGTCATGAAGCTTTCTAGATTGTGGTGGTCAGTGTAAATGATTACTTTGAGTCGGTTGGGGTTGCCTTCCAGGTAGTGGCGCCACTCCTTGAAGGATGCAACAATTGCAAGAAGTTCTTTATCAAAAATCTCGTAATTGCGCTTGGCCTGCACTAATGATTGGGATAAGTAGGCAACTGGGTGCAGTTCACCGTCTTCGTCATGTTGCTGCGAGAGAACGGCGCCTAGGGCATAGTCCGAGCAGTCACATTCAAGGATGAAAGGTTTGTACGGGTGGGCAATCTTCAGTATTGGTGCTGATGTGAACACTGTCTTCAGTGACTCAAATGCTGTGTTACACTTCTCGCTCCATACGTATGAGGTGCCTGCCTTTGTGAGGTTGTGGAGCGGTCTCATGGTTGCTGAGAAGTGGTCAATGAATTGTCTGTAGAAGTTGGAGAATCCTATGAATCATTGGAGTTCATTGACATTACGCGGCGCCGGCCAATCCGATACCACTTTCACCTTGGTTGGGTCCATACAAATTTTGTTGCATGAGATGATGAGCCCCGGGTATTCAATCTCTGATCGGGAGAACTCACATTTCTTGGGTTTCAGCGAGAGTTGGTATTTGCTTAGGATCTCCAGGACTTCGGCTACTGCCTGCTTGTGGTCTTCGCCTTTCTTGGAATAGGTCAGGATGTTGTCGAGATACGCGGCTGTGTCTTTCCCGATTCTCCCGAGTAGTATGTCCTGCATGAAGTACTGGAAGTATCCAGGTGCTCGGGTGGGTCCAAACGGCATAGTCAGTGGTGCAAATTGCCCTGCGCGACATACGAACGCTAGTTTGTCCTCATCGCCCTTGGCCACTTGTAAGTTCCTGTACGTGTTGCGAAGATCTAGTTTGGTGAACTGGTCCGCATTGAGGAGGCTGTCGACGAGTTCCATTGTCAGTGGTAAGGGGTACTTGTTCTTCACGGTGACTGAGTTCAATCGTTGGTAATCAAAGCAAGGTCGGAGGTTACCATCTTTTTTGTCAGTGGAGAGGACGGGAGCTGCCCAAGGGGAGGTGGTGTGTTGTATGGTGCCGCATGTAAGTCTGTCATTGATCATATTGTCCAGTGCTTCATTCTCAGCTGGAGATAGAGGGATCACGCGGCCAGCCTGCGGTTGCGCTCCGGGTATGAGCTCGACTCTGAAGTCGTACTTACGCCGGGGAGGGAGGCATTGGGCTTCTGACTTCCGAAACATGTTCAAGTATCTGTAGTACCGGGTCGGGACGAGTTCTTCGGCGGTCCTGGTGGGCATCTTCATTGTCTGCTCGGCCGCCAGCCGTGCTGATTCCTAGAGCAAATTTATTTGGGAGAGGAACAGGCTTGCCAGCTGGTTCATTGACGGATGAAAGGGGACGGATAAAACTCACATTGTGGGGGTTCTAGCATATACAAAATACACACCCCCTCGTCAGATTTCCTAGCTTGCCTTGTCCGCTCCAATCCAGCGCTGTCAGAGGTTGTTTTCGGACTAGACGAGGCTGGATAATCAGCCGCAATGTTTGTGTTGATAGTAATCACGCTCGTGTCTGTGTGTGGGCCGTGCTTGGTGTCTTGGGGTTGGATGGTCGGTTCGGGGCTGTCTGGTAGTTCGGTGTCTGCATTGAAGAATTCTAGGAGGGGAATAGGCTTGCCAGCTGCTTTGGTGGACAAGGAAATGGGCAATTTGAACTTACATTGCGGGGGTGCTAGCGTATTTAAAATACACACCCCCTCGTCATAATTCCTAGCTTGCCTCATGGGCTCCATTCCAGGGCTGCCAGAGGCTGTTTTCCGATTAGACAAAACTGTTGTGACAGCTGCAATGCTGTGGTCGGGGATTTTGAATGTTTGTCGGGTCCAATTGATGGATGCTCCATTCCTCTTAATCCAGGGCATACCAAGTATGCCGTCATAGGTATCCTTTAATTGTGTGATGATGGATTGGACAGGTCCCCCTCACAGTCAATTTTCAGGTTGATGTCATAAGATGATTGTCTTTTAGAGCCATCAAATCCGGATATCTCTCGATGGGTCTTGGTGGCATAGTCCAGGAGTCCAACTTTGGTGGCGTAGGTGTCGCTGAGGACCTCATGTGTTGAGCCAGCATCTATGAGCATAGTGGCGGTTACAGTCAAATGGGGAGATGTGTCTTTGGAGGGGTTTGGCATGGAAAGGGTCAATCTGAGAAACAATCTGGGATTGTGTTCATTGCATAACAAAACTGTACTAGCCCCAATGCCAACAATTTCCTCCTCGCAGCTCGGGAAAGGCACATCCTTCAATCCTGAGCATCTCCATTTTTTGACTATCTGCCCTGCTTCCTCCTTCCGTCCTCTTGGCCTCAAAGCCCTCCCATCTTGCCATCTTCTCCTCCAGTTCGGAAATCCTGATCTGATCGTTGGTCCTACCCTCTAGTTCAGCAATTCGGGTTCGGTTGGTGCTCTTTCCTTTGCCTATGCTTTTGGTCTTCTCTGGGCAGTCACATGAGATGTGTCCGTGTTTGCCGCATCAAAAGCAAAGTCCTGCTCGCATCATCCTGGCCTTCTCCGTGGTCAACAGGTGGACTCGTGTGGCTGATAGGCCCATGGCGTTGGGGTCCACGGCCGGGGTATGGGAGGTCGGGGTGTGCTTGGCGCCGTGTACTTCATTGTCGATCTTGATCGCTAAGTTTGATAGGTCCTCGACGGTCTGGAAATCAACACGGGCTAGTCGTAAGGCGAGTCTAATGTTACTTTTGAGGCCTTGCATATACTGACTAATGAGGGTCGGGGTCTCCCACTTCGTGTCATGGGAATGCAGGTTGAATTCGTGTGTGTATTGGGAAACCGTCTTTGTTTGCTTGAGCGCGTGGATGGCCTTGTCGGCTTTTGATTGCTTTTACGTATCAAAGAACATGGCCTTGAAGTTCCGAGTGAATCGGGCATAGTGCGTCAATACCGTTGAATAGACCTCGTGTCGTGGGTTGAGTCCAGCTGCTTGCCGAGCCAGTCAAGTACAAAAAGGAGAAGACCAGCTTGCTACGGTCGTGGGGGAAAAGGTGTGGGTTGGCGAGCATGTACAGTCCGAGTTGGTTCGCGAAGACCTTGGCCTTAACTCCTCGAGATCGGTTGAACTTATCGGGGACTGACACCTTGGCAGTCTGGATCAATGGTGACGGGTACAGGGCAGGGGGTTGGGGTGCGTTCGGCATCGGAGTGGGATTGGTGGCCTCTATGGCTGCAAGGCAGGATTTGGCAAGGCGTCGGAGTCGCCGTTCTTCCTGAATATCCTCCACGAGTGAATTCAGCTGCTGCTGAATCGCTTGGAGCGAGTCGGTAGTGCCGTCTTCCATGCTGAAGAATGAATCAGCGTTGGAGGAAGCGGTGGGGTCTGATCGGTCCGAGGGAGGTCGGAATTGAGGCGTGGTGGTTGATCGGGTGGTCGCCTGTTTCCTGAGTGGTAATTGCTCTTTTTGTCTATATCGGTGAGTTGGTGTTGGGGTTCCTCGCATCCATAGTGAGATCGTGCAATATGTTATGGCTTGGGTTGGGGGTCTGGGATTGGAGGAGTTGGGGTGTCTTGTCAAGTATAGATAGATTGCATGATGAGGAGAGAGTGAAGGATCTCCCTCGCTACAGACTATATGGTGCAGTCTGTGACATGTACTACACAGTCCTGTCACGAGCTGTACACGTCAAGAAGCTCGTAACAAAATCACGTTTAATATTAGCGTCTGTAGCCAAAGACCCGTCTTGTGCCTGAAGGATACAGCTGAACGGGAATAAGAGTGTGCTCTTGCTGATGGGAATAAGCTACAAGCTTGAATTGGGAATAAGCGGCTTGTGCTTGAACTACTTGAACTGGAATAAGCCAGCGCATCTGTGCTTGCTTTATACTGGAATAAGCGGCTTGTGCTCGCGTGAACAAGTGTGTTAACGTGTTAAGCAGCTTTTCTTATATATCAGGGTGCCTGTCTAGCTCATAGGAAAGAATATGTAAGTGGCTCCCTTGTTACAGTAGAACTGCCAAAGGTTGTCCTTTTGCGAATTCGCAGCTCCCAAGTCCCCCAGGGTGGACCCCAGGGTCTTCACAGATCTACGGTCTTCCTGGTTCACTGGAATGAACCAGGAAGACCTTGCGTGAGAGGACTTGAAAAAAAAACCCCCCCGGGCCTAGCCCTGAACCAACCCGTCTCGGGTCAGGCACCCCGCTCTGATGGTTCCACATCCACCTCCACCCAAAAAAAAAATTGCAAAAAAATTACCCCGGCATCCAAAAATTTTCTTCGTCAACGATTCCCAATATCTTTTTTTTTCAGTCCTTTTGGAAAACCTTCGAAACAGAATTCCGAACCTGCTCAGAAGGATCACACAAAAGTGAGTCAGTATGTACATCCAACCCAAAAATCAAATCATGACACTAATTTTTGGGGTGTTGGCAAGATCATGCCGTTTTTCAAATACAGTCCTGACATCAAGCAATTGATTGTCCACCATGCTCTCCATGTTTCCTCTTTTCAGGAGCTTAGGAATCTCACTCCCCACCAGAAATTCTCAAAGCAATCCCTGACACAATGGCTAGCCCTGAACTCTGATACCGGCAAAGCATTTCGAGACTCGGCCGAGTACCTAAAATGCAGGCACCATCATTGCTTTGACAACAATGAATTGCTTGTTTTGCAGGATGTTGTGGCGCATAATCCAGGGATGTATCTGGTGGAGATACAGAAGAAGATGTTAGATATTACAGGTGAGTCTCAATGTGCCTCAAAATCAGTATTTGGATGGTTTTACTTACCAGGTGACTTGCAATCCTGCTTTGTAGGCAAGGAGGTGTCTGTAGAGACAATCCGAACTGATTTATGTGTTAGACTTGGACTTAGCCTGGTGCAAATGTGAAGTGTTGGTACGCGACAATCAGCTGAAGATAGGGCCACCTACATTGCTTGTATTGCAGGTGTCCCAGTGGAATACCTAGTGTTTCTAGGTAAGTTTTCAATGTTAGTATTTTCAATTACTAATATTTGGCTGACTCCTTTTCATTCCATTTATGTAGATGAATCTGGAGTAACAGCCAAGGATACTTATCAAGAGAAAAGCTGGATGCCCAAGGGCACTCAAACCAAGTGAGAGGTTTAGGTTCAAGAATCCAAACATCTCACTCTTCTTCCTGCAGTGACCAAGGCAGGCATGATAGCAGGGACAGTGTACAAGGGAGTGGTGGAAAGGGTTCATGTGGAGATGTTCTTGAAAAGGCACTTGGTAAGTCATTTTATTAACATTCCAAGCACCTAGGTATTGCAAGCTGACAAGACTTGGAATACATACAGCTTCCAGTAATGAATCAATTTCCAGGCTGTCACTTGGTCCTTGTCCTTGACAATGCCAAGGTTCATCATGGAGGTGTCATCACAGCAATCTGTGAACAAGCTGGCATCCGTGTTGTCTACTTACCAGCTTACTCACCTGATTTCAATCCCATCGAAAAAGGTTTCCATTGCATCAAACATACTCTGAAATGCAAGCAGGGATGGCAAGTGGTGGTGGACAAGGCTGACTATCTGTTACATGTGGTGGGTCGCGTGCTAACTCGTGGGCTCATGCATCCCCTTTTTGTATCTAGTGGATATGCTACAACCCACACATGGG
>AWVX01042213.1:0-10940 GCA_000500245.1 Cronartium ribicola 11-2
TGTAACAGAAGACTTTCACTCCCGAACAGTTTGCAGCCCTCGAGAACCCTACTCAGGCTTAAGTGAGTAATAGAGTATCACACCGCTTAAGTGAGTAATAGAGTATCACACCAAGCTCAAAGATATATCATTCTTTAATACGTTTTCCTCTTCTACAACCAAACATCCTTAAAAACTCGAAAGTTCAGTGTCGTAGACAAGCCCAAGCCCAAAGCAGATTAGCAATGCTAACTCCTTCTTGCCTTCGCTTCAGTTTTTTCTTTTCTTTTTTTGTTTTTAATTCCTCACAGCGATCTTCAGCAACCAGCTCTAACAATCATCCACCATGCAATGTACTAATAAACAAAACATTATCGCCTTCCTTCAACACAGCTTCCATTCCACTTGGCTCGAGCAATTCCCAGTCCTCGTCATTGATGAGAGGAAGTATGCCAGGTTTGATATCCCATTCGGGTCCAGGCGAACAAAAGAGTGAGAGTGAGCTAACTGGGCGAACGTGGGTAGCGAGAACTGAGATAAGGTGGCGAATATGAAAGGGCTGTGTGAGTTCGAGTGTGATGGAAGACGCGTTATCGAAAAGAGTCTCTAAGCCTCCTCTTTTGAGTATTCAATCGTTCAAAATTCCATCAAATGGCTTTAATCAATTCCAGATTAATCAGAACATGATGGAGACGTGAAAAGAGCAGGCTTACCCTAATTCGACCTTCAGTCGGATGGTGTTAGGCTTAGCCTGCTCTTGGTTTTTGGACGAAGCTTGAGATGAGTTATTCGAGAGATCCATGTCTGCCAAGAATGTCCGATTCGGATCCTGCCCACGTGTGCTTTTTTGAGGAACCCGCATGACTGTCCGAACTCGGGGAATCCTGGCAAGACGGCGTTCCTTGTGACCCGTGAAAGCATTTCCGCTCGGGTTTCGAGTCTGCGAGCCCAATTCCTTGAAAAAAGCTCACTGGAAGATGAGTCCGAGTTTGTTCAGGCATCGCTTGGGGATCTCTCCCTCTCTCCACATGCTCAAGCTGCCTTTATTCAGAAGCAGCTTGGACAAATAGCTTGACATACCATGTGCTCCACAAGACTCACTCTTCAACTTGAATAATGTGTGGGTGACACATCTACTGCGGATCATACATAGACTCGATCGACGCAAACAATCTAAAGTCACTTACAGCTGCCGTCTTTCCAACAACTCATGAAAGTAAAGCGTATATACATATGTACAATGTTCAAGTACAGTCCTGGAACATGGGGATATCAGCAAAAACCAAGACTGAGAGAAAAGCTCCTAAAGAAAACGTCCATCCGTCCAATTACGACCTAGAAGGGGGGAAAAAAAGATAAAAAACCTCCCCTTTCACTCTCCTCCAAAATACATCATGTATACACATTAATGAATTAAAGGAGTGTGACAATGATCAAAAGGGATACGCGAGCTTTGTAAAAAAGTATCCTACATTCTTCCTTTAAAATAAAAACAGAACACATTACATGAAGGAGAGCATTAGATTGATGGGAGAGGAGTGTAAAAAGGTAAGGATTGTATGTACATGAAGTCAAAAATGTCATGCAAGAACAGAAGGAAGGAACATGTAGACCAAATCTGAGAGCGAGCAAGGGGGGTATGTGGGGCAGGTGAAGGTGGGATTACAACGGCCAGATAGGAGAGTCCGTAGAGAAGTTCGGAAATCTATGTAGGAGATTGGCAAAATAGGGAACGAAGGATGGCATGTAGAAAGTTCCTCGAAAAAGCTTGATCGGTTATCAGAACACAGTCTGTACATGAACCCACTGGTAGGGTGAGAAAAGATGTGGGCGACGGGTGTGGTCAATGGGGTGCAACCTCTTGAGCAGGTAGTACATCTTGAGTAGGTAGGACATCTTGAGCAGGTAATGCATCTTGAGCAGGTGGTGCATCTTGAGCAGGTAATGCATCTTGAGCAGGTCCAGGCCTTCGAATTGTCCGTTTCCGACGAGGAAGTTTAGTACAGCTCTCAGCCTGCCGTGAACTGTCGTCAACCTCCTTCACAAGCGCTTCCGCAGCCTGGATAGTCGCCCACTTTGCTCGAAGTCGAGATGAGAGTGGAGGTGGAGCGGGCACAATACGTGGTGGAATATGTTTACAAGCAATCCTAAGCACTTCAACAGTCCCAACGTTGAGTGAGGCCGGTGGATGTTGCCGTCGGAGAGCGTGGGGGCATGGTGCATGATGCGTGGATTTACGTGGGAAGATGCACGGCGCCCCGTTCGTCACGTCTCGGATCTGGCTCGTTTCTGGCGAAGCCTGGTGGCCTGCTTGTGCGCCAACGACTGTGGACACGGCGTAGATGGGCGTTGGAGCCACAGTAAGTGCAGGTGTAAGCGGTTCCTGAACCTTGAACAGGCGCGGACAGGCGCAGTCAGGGGGACTGCGGCTCTGGGGCGGGCTCGGCGCTGGTAGTTGACCGGATGGAGCGGGACAGATAGAGGGGTGGAGAGCAGGAGATGAGCCAGCAGGTATGTTATTTCTAGCTGTCTGCGGGGGTTGATCGGAAGGCTTGAGTGCTAAAGAGGACAAGCAGAAAAAGATGAGTGTGAGGGTAAGAAACATGGGAGATTTGAAACGGAAAGTTACGATGTGTAGGACGAGGACGTTGGGTCCTACGAAGACGACTTTGGTTGCTACTAGCATGCGAGTAAGAGAAGTAACATTCATCTTGAAGCTCAGAGGTGAGTGAATCCGGTTTAGAGATCATTTGAATCAGACAGGTCGAAGGCGATGGTCTCATGTAGGGTAAAGAATGAGTTGAAGCGAGATATCGGGAGTGTCGATGTCCGGATGGTGAGATAGTTGAATGGTCTGATGGTGGACTGGTGAGATGGTGAGATGGCCGAATGGAGGATGATGAGAAAAAAAAAGGAGACACGGGTTGAGCTAATACTCGAGCCCCGAGTGGCTGACTGAGTGGACTGCTGCACGGGTAAAGGGTCGGGCTGGCGCAGTCCAGACTCTGTGTGAGGGCTGAGCAAATGAGAGGGTCGAAGGATGTCATCCCATCAACATTGGTCATGGTCTAGCTCAATCCAACCCACTTCATACGCTTTCTGGTGAAACTCGACTTTTGTCCAAAGCCTTCGCCCGCCATCCCTTGCCGGTCGCAAATAGACCAACCCTTCACAATGGCTGATGAATGAAACCATAGGCTAGAGAGGCAGAGCAACGCCGAGGCTGCCGAGGCCTTTCCAGGCTCAACGGGGCTAATCACGATTATTAATGAGCCCACGGGAATGGAGTAGGACAGAGTCGCTCTCACTCTTCGGTCACAGATCAAAGCCAAGCTCGGCGTGATCTATCGTACCGACTGGCCCACAGAAACACATGACTCTCAACCGGGAAATGTTTGAAGAGAACTTGCGAAGAGACAGTCACAGGCTGGTCGGCGATTTTATAAAACATCATTCACTCTCTAACTTCTTTGTTAGTTTGATCAACTGGCGTCGAGGCTCCTCCATCAGCTCCGTCCACACATTATCAAATGAATCGAAGTAATTTCGAAACCATAAGAACAGCAGCTTGCACTTGAACGCGTCTACGATAAAACGAAGAGTATCGGTCCGAAATGGAGGCTTGTGTTGCAGAGCTTAAAGCAGGACCATTTTTTCTTCTTCTTCTTTTGAGCTTGGTCTTAGGTCAGGGGGAGAGATTTCTAGTGCTCTCGATCAAAGTTATAATAGGATTTCAATAACTGTAGATCAAAATCATGACATAAAACGTGTTTGGAAAGAAAAAAGTTCTTCCTGATCGAATTTTATTCAGAAGTGATAAGTCCATTGCAAGCTAATCAGTGATTGTATAGTCTAGAAGGTGGTCCCCGAGACACCAGTCTTGGACTGATGAACCGCTTCAGGATCTGTACCGATCCCAGCTCATGTCTTTTTCCTCTGTGGGGGTCGTGTAAGGATCGTTGATATTGGTTGGGCTTGAGCTCTCGTCTTTCTTCCTCTGTCAAACTTCAAGTTCTTGGTTCACTTCTGAACACTCGCTATCTCGCCACACTCTATATAGTCGAACGCTTTTGGTTGCTTTCAACTATCTCTGACTCTAATCATCCCAACGTTCTTGCTCCATTTCGCAGCGGGAAAAGTAAGATTCTCAAGGCCAATTGTGGCAAATGCTCCATCATTCGTTGGATCTCGCTGAGCCCTCGACCGACTTTTCGGAGAAGGCTCCGTACCGAAAGCGTGACCCCCAATTGAATACCGCATGTGCGAATTCTGAACAAGATTTAGAAGAATGTCGGTCTAGATATCAGAATCCGATGCCCTCGTCATCAAGTGGTGTGACTCCCAGAGCCACTTTCTTCGACCGTATTTCACATCTGTGGTCACGGGAGTTCTGGTCTATCGGTCTAGCCACTGGTTCGGTACGAGACCCTTTCCTTCCAACTGAAGTTTTATGGGGATGGTCAAGTGTTTATCAAGACACAGCTTCTTACTTGACTTTGTTCTGTATGGCTTTTCATCGTGCAGATTCATCTCATTTTATCCAACTTGGATTTCAGTTGGAAATTGGGAACCATGGTGGAGATGCTCTTTTTTGGACGTGAGTTTAAATGAATCAATGAACCGGTCAAGGTTTACACTCATACACGAGTCCCTCAATATAAACGATTGGAACTAATCAACTTGTGTTTCTTTCCCGAATTTTGCATACTCTGGGGGACATCAGTAAACTTTGGCATGTTTTGCATGGGTTTCGCTGTATTCTGTGAGTTGCAAGATTCCGGTATAATTTTGAAATGTTGATAGCTGTGCTACCAATATCTTGACTACAACTGAGTCTATTCGAGCCACATTTATTGAATATATTGCTATTCTGTTTGCTTTCCGTTGCTGTGGCTGTGTGGGTGATTTTGTGAATCCAGTGGGTCACTTAATTGGCTCGCCGTCTCTGACTTGGAAAGCTTTGAATGATCCACACAAAGGCCTCTGCATACCCCTCATGGTGACTCAAATGTCAGTTCGTTCCTATTCAATTCAAAATGGCTCACAAGGGCTGATTCCGATCCTACTCTTCTGGCTTTGTCATCCAGGGCCACCTTGATCCTTGCTTGTTATACATATAGTGTACCCGGACGCTGGTTGGGTGAAAGAGGCGCACTACTGCTTTTTTATATCTACATTGTCGTCTCAGTCACGTCAGTTTCCATCTATCACTCTACACCTCTTTGGCCGCTACTACTGACAATACCCGGAAATGGTCTTGACCCCTTTTTTATACCCACCTTTGACTGTTTTCAGATTCTCCCTGTTCTCATGGACTATCTGGTTCAGAAAGTCTCATGAAACAAAGCAGATCACACCGGCACTTAGCATTCTAAGCTTCCCACTTTTACTCATTGGTGTCATAGCGGTCCATCTGCTATCAATCATCTCTTTGAAGTCTTCAATCGCTTTGGACATCATGATGATTGCATACCTGTTTCAGGGGATGTCGAGCATCATGGCTGGTGCCTATCTTGTAAGTGCAACCGATTTTCCCGTCTTCAGGTCACACTCAGGATCGCTCATTTTTGCGTTCTCTGAGCATAATAGCTTATCTACCTACAGCGCCTGGCAGCCACAGGTCACATTTCAGGAGTTCACGTGAGTATAGCTTCCTTAATATACTCACACTGATATAGATGAAAGACCCGAAAAAATGACGTGGTTATCTCTCGGAGGACCTCAGGCATCCAGCATCTTCCTTGCAGTTGGGCCACCTGGTAAGTAAGATTTTTTTTTTTTTTTTGTGGACCCACAACCTCGCAATAGTGGTCTCGAATGTTCCTCCTCGCAACTTACACCAAAATAAATCCGATGATGTTTACTTTTCCAGGTTTCACGGCTCATGTACTCATCCGACTTGGAAGACTTGCACCATTGATGTGAGTGTTCCTTTTTCTTTCAAAAGACGAACGACCCTTTTTTGGACTATGTAATTTTTTTTATGTTCACTGATACATTATAGTGGCAATTTAGATTTATTGAGTCCCCTAATCTATTCTTGACAGAGAGTCTTGGAGAAGCCTGTCAAGGGTTCGGGATGTTATCAGGCTTGATGCTAACAGGCGTTAGCTTGTTGATCTACTCAAAGTCCGTCATCGCTTTCTGGTGGAAAGGAAGTGAGTGAGATTGATCACCAAAACTCTTCGAGTGTGTTGGTTGAGGAGATCTTTAAGCTTCAGCTGAGAACTTGTCCTTTTTTTCGAGCAGACAAGATTTTGGATGATGCCTTGGCACTTTGGATAATCATGTTAGTCTCCTCGCTTTAGGAAATCATACGACCACAGATAGTGTATCTGATGCTAACTCAAAATTGATAGCTTTCCAAACGTTGGGTTATTGTTTGCCCTACGGTCGCTGCTTGAGCTCTTTGGCACATCCTGGTTGCTCTTCAGCCAGCTATTTTTAAGTGGCGTGTTGGTCTCGACGTATACCGCTCTGGTACCTCTCACACTTTTTGGGCTTGCAAGACTGAGACGCTCGAAGCGAAAGCAGTCGGATGTGTCAGCGCGCGCCCGGTCCAGCTTGGCTAGTAGTTCAGGATCGGCAACCCCGCCGCTTCAGACTTTCCCTTCACGGATGGCAACCAGTAGCAAGATCGAAGCTCATCAAATGGATATGTTCCGTTCTCCTTCACTATCTCGCTCGAACTCGTTCGGAGCAGAAACTCTGGTCGAACATGCGATTTGAATCCCTGTCAGATCCATTTATCACCACCGCCTGTCCATACCTGCCCTCAAAAGGACCCTCCAGCTGCACCCTTCAGATATCTCCATTTCTTATTCCGATTGTCTTCACTTATCATCTCACATGCACGCATTCTGTTCTGTATACTATCTTTGTGGTACTGCTAGATCAAAGTTTGATATCAGTCAGAGATCACTTTATCACCTTGCTCCACAGGTTCACGCTTTTATCTTACTCAGCAGGCTTGTAACTTACTCTATACATGAAACCATGTCCCTCTGGCTTCAAACTTGAGAAAGTCCTTCGCGGTTCTTGGAGGGCCAAGACCTGGTGGATATCGGCCTTTCAGGAACCGCAAGGGACTTTGTTAAATTTTCTCTGGCTTTGAAATCTATCTTACATTGGTCCCAGCAGCTCACAAGTCTTCCGCTGAAGCGCAAAAGATGTGGTGGGTGCAGCCAGCCACCGCCATAAATTTCTAAGGTGTTGATTCTAAATTTAAAGACATCACAGCTAACACCATCAGTCAAATTACCCTTTTATTTTTCTCGAGTCTCCGTAGGTTTTGTGCAGTAATGTACATTGAGATCAATGAATAGCCTACCTGTCAAGAATTTTGAGGGCAAGTTGGAAGGACTGTGAGACTCGCTCATTTATGTGAAAGGTCCTGAAGTGAAGTTTACACAAACTAATCGCAACACGCAGTAAATCAACCAACTACAAAAAAGCGATTTGATGTTCTAACATTGGTATTGACTGCACAAGCATAACTCATCGTATCACAGAGCCTTTTCACTGAGAACAAACGCATTGAACACGGTATATTTTCCCATGGTTTTTTTTTCTTCTTTCTTTTTAAGAGCGCCTCAGCGTGATGAAGAATGGGACAGCTTTTGTAAAGAATTGAGCAAATAATTGAGTCAAACATTTCCGTCTGTCGTCCAAGATTATGGCCCGTAAGAGGTTAGATATAATTGGTTGTTGTGAGTTTTCATGATTGATATCCTAGGAAAGGTGGACATGACTAGTGAATACTGGATAGAGACCGTCGGCCGAGTTGAACGGTTTGTATCGCGCTGAGAGGTATCCTTCCCAAGTTCCTAGGAAAATGATGATAAAAATCGAAACACTGAAATGGATGATTGATCTTAGATTTTCCCCTTGTTCTCTTTGAGTCTTTTCATACGTTGCTATTTTTGGTATTTTATGTTAGTGGAAGTATGAACCAGATACGAGCATGACGAAGTCTGTAGAAAAAAAACACACCAATCGCCACTTTTTGTAAGCTGAGGTTTCACGTTTTGAAGGTTTGAATTCGGGATAATCGAAAAGGCGTTGAACTTGTGTCTCGGATAGGAGTACGCCACCGTTAGGGCCAGGGCCATGACGGTCGAATCGACGTGCCGGTAGACTTGCTTCGGGCGAAAGGTGAGAGGAATTCCACCTGATCAGGCTCGGTTTCCATTGAAGAAGGGCCTTGGGGCGGTTGAAGAGTAGGCGGGCAGAAAAAATTGAAGCAGCCATCGATGGTCGATCACTCCGTACACAAGACGCCTTCCCAAAGTCACTCAAGAGACTGAAGACGCTGGGCTGTCCGACCCGGCCCGAAGCGTCTCGTGTGGCCGGGCCAGGCCCCGACAAGGGAACGCACGCAGAGAGACGCAGCGCGTTTGATGGTCTTCATGAACGAGCCCTTGCTCGAGGTTCGCCGTCGCATACCAGCGTGTAGGGTCAGTTCAGACTACTGGATGCTGCTTTGCGGAACTGCCAATAAGCATTTATGCTACTACTCAGCTTGCTCTGACTCGCCGTGAACCAACAAATGTGCAAGGGCATGAGAAATGAAACACAGCGTAGTTGGGAGCCACCGAGATAATGGCAAAGGAGTGGTCGTCGGCTGCGCTTCAGCAGCTAGTATCTGCGGTGCGGTGCTACGTCTTACAAGACATATTTTATGGGTTTCATGGCGGTGCTGCGCTTTGCAGCAGTCGACTATGCTGCCTTGCTCCTTGTGGCAAGACCAGGGTTAAGATGGTTCACAGCCCTTGAGAAGTTCGAGCGACCGTCCAGTCGAGAGTCAAGATGCCGCTAGGAGCCACGTCGCTCGTGATTTACTTTCTATGCACCCTATCAGCACCAAGCTCAGCCTTCTCCAGCCATCCAGCAACACCAAGCACAGCAGACTCTCATGACCTCGTCAAGCGCATGGACATGGCATCGATGATGGGTGGTCAAGCTGCTTCTTCGTCTTCTCAAAATCAAAAGCATGGGCCGCCTCGAGATCCGCCTCAGCCCTTGGATGCAAACTGTACCATGGGTCCACTTTCACCAAGGACGTGGCAGACTTTGGCGTTAGATGAGCACTTGAGGAACTATCCGAATGGAAACATCACCTCACTTCCGGTAAGCCTCGTATCAACTCACACTTTCAACATAGCGTGCTTATAAACCTGAGTCAAAGGAACCGAGCCGCTGACCACCAACTGTTCTGTCGATTTTGATGCTCTTTTTCTCTTTCCGACTCAAGTCCTACGCCGCTTCGAAAGGACTACCCAATTTCGGTTGTGGAGTTGGGCAGTTTTGTAGTTCGGGACAAGTAAGTTCAATGTGACCCAAGATGATTGAATTTTGAGCATGCTCTAAAGAAAAAAAAAAAAAAAGAAGCTTTCAAAGTTTTGTAAAAAAAAAAAGATACTGAGTTTTTTCCTGTCTATAAAGCCGTGCTATCCAAGCACCTTACCAGATTGGTACATATTTTTTGCCACCGAACAATGGAATATCCAAATAAACTCAATCAAAACTGCGATTCAATGGGCATCAAACTACGTTCGTTGTAAGTCCAAAAATCTTTGCTTGAGATCTTTACTTGTCGAGTACAATTAAACAAGAAAAAGAAAAGAAAAACCCAAGATCGGTATCATACTGATTACTAAACGTCTTTTGATACTAGCAACCATTGCCAACATACAGAGTGCATTGTGAGTTGAATCCACTCCTCGAATCTCATCAAACTCTGAGAGAATTTTATCGAACAAGCTTAATGATATCTAATCAATTCCATACTTTTTTAGATTTCCTGCTGTAAATTCGGAAGGGATAGATAATTTTAAAATCGATTTTTCCACCAATGGTGCTTTTATGATGGTCTCAAATACACTTCTTTTAGACGTATTTAGCATGTTTTATCAATTTCAAGATAGAACTGGTGATGTTTTCAACATCCTCAATAATATCATGTCAGCTGTCTTTGAACTCGGTGGTGGTATTTTGAACGCTAGACCTCCTATAGAAGGAAACAGAGAAGCCTTTAACGAGGTAAGTGATTAATTCGGATTTGAACAAAGTAATCGATGACGCTCAAACTGAGATATATATTTCATTGTATTGTTTTTTTTTTTTAGTGGACTCATTTCGAACACCTAATGATGAACTATGAAAAGGTTTTAACTGATCAACTTGCTATTCAAGCTGACAAGATTATCAATTCCGGTATAAGCTCTGATCAAGGAATTTATGGTCAATTGAAAAATGGGACATATCTACAACCTTATGAAGCAATCTATTTACCCCTCCTCGAAGATGATTTTAAAAATGTCACCATGGTCATCTCATTAGTCAAAATCCTTCGTTCTATGGTAAATTCAACCTCGTATACAAAAAAATCAATTTCTGATTAAATGATGTGATGTTGATAAGAACGCATTTTTTTTTTTTAAAAAAAAAAAAAAAACTACCCGTGATCATGAAAGGGGGCTTTTGTTACCGTGGGGTCGGTGAGTTATATCTTCAACAAGCTATCGTTTAGTGACCTCATACTGATCTATGACCTATCAGGATGTTTGTACAGGTGAAGGAGTGAATGGAGCTGTGGCAGGTGACGACGTACTTTCGTACTGTGATACCAACGGAACGTGAGTCTCAAATAAATTAATGAATCAAACTTGTGATTGACGGTTGATTATTTTGAATATGATTAAGCATGTATAACATTGTTCGAGTTAAAGATGGAAAATATCTAAATCAATTTTCTAATGCTTGGATTATCTCTGATCAATTGGGTTTTACCACTCAATTTTTAACAAATGCTTCAATTTCTTGTCAAAACAAATTTGGTGGTTTTGAACATTTTCCTTATAATGTGTGAGTTAGTCTTGTATATAAAAATCTTCAAAGATCTCAATTTTTTATTTATTTATTTAAGCTAAGCTCAATTTTGTCTTTTTTTTTTTTTTTTT